>SCDY01001136.1:0-36669 GCA_004143825.1 Drosophila micromelanica
CGGAGCTGCCCCCTCTGATCACCTGTCCCAGCAGCCAGTCCCTGCTGCATCCGCTGCCAGAGGATCGAGGATGTGAGGATGCCTGCATCGGGGAGCATTGGTGCACCTGCAACGAGTTCATGCGGCTGCCCTTGGACGTGTCGATGAGGCGTGTGGGCAAGAGTATCGTCAGTTCGATCAATCGCTGGATGCTGGAGCACAAGTTTAACACTTATTGTCAGCGTCTCTTATTTCTGGGCATCGATCAGGCCGAACAGAAGGTGGCCCCGGAGCGGAATCTGACGGATCGTTTTACGGTCACGTTGCGGTTGCGCTTTCGCACGAGTCCGAAATTAGGCAAGTTTCGGACTACACTGCGCTACAATCTGTGGCTAAACAAAATCGAGTATTTGCATATACCCGACATTAGTCGCATCAATTCGTATCGCACCGATGCACCCTGTATGTGGGACACAACGGCCCGAAAGTTTTGCTTTTGTTACCCCAAGCAATTAAATGCAATAATGCGCGCTTGGCAAAATACCTGATTATCATCCAAAGGATATATGAGGTTCTTACCAGATACATTTTCAATTTGAGTTTTTATATATATTCCAAATTTTAAAAATTCTAAAATTAAATAACTTTTTTTTGGCCACTATGCCAATATATTTATTGCGTAATTATTTAATATTATTATATTATATTAATATTATTTTTTTCGATTTTTTAAAATTTCAACCAAAATTATTAAACATGAAAAGATACCAACACAGATATAATATATATAAAAAAAACACACAATAAATTAAAAAATATATATTTACATGATCATCAAATATATATAATATTTATTTATATTATTATAAAAATATATATTATATATTAGCTTTTATATTCTATATTTATAGATAAATTATATAATATTATTATATATATGTTTTTTTCGATTTTGTGGATTTACCCCAAAGTTTAAAAACAATAAAAGATACAGGTTAATATATATAAAAAACAAGCACACAATAATTTAAAAAAAATTTATTTATATAATCATCAAATATATATAATATATATTTATATTATCATTTAGTTTTTATCTTCTATGCGAAATTATATAATATTATTATATTATTTTATTATATATATTTTGCGATTTTTTAGAATTGCCCCAAAATTAATAAACAAAAAAGGATACAACTTAATATATATATAAAACAAAATATATAAAATATATATTTATATTATTTATGTTATCATTTTAGTTTTTATCTTCTACATTTATTGAATCCTTGCATATGCAATATTTCTTGGCGATTTTATCGTCCATGCACTGAGCATCGTTCTCATAGGAATTTAGCCGACTTATTTCCTGTATATCGAAATCCAAAGCACCTGTCCGATTGTTCCAACTGAATGTTAATTCGAATTCCGGCTTTTTGGGCAGTGTCTCAAATCTGGCTATAAAATGTTGATCGACATTTTCATCAATGCTGGAATCGATGGGCAATTTCAAATCCAGATTAAGGAAACCGTTCAAAGTGAAATTGGCACACAAATCCGTTAAATTGTTGGCCAGCAATTTCTCGTTCATCAGCCGAACTACGTTGTTGATCAATTTTTCAGCGTATGGCGCCTCGGAAACAGTTAGAACCGGATGACAGGCACACCAGGTGTCGGGTATGCCCGCTTGCGCACAGGTGCGATTAATGGGTAGCGGATAGAAGAGGGACTGACATTCGGGACATGCCTGCGACTTTGGCCAAATGTCCGCACTCGTTTTGGCCGTTTTCAGCTGCAACAAATGCTGCAAGGTCATGAAGAGATCGTAGGGGGAGCTGAGGCGATTGCGATTGCTGCGCAAATGGTGCACCAAATGGCGATATTTGCGCCGAAACCAGTTCGGCAAATAGATGTACAGCATGGGCATACGCTCCTCCAGATACCCGGAGCTGGCTTTTCGCAACGGGCCAAAACGCTGTCCGTGATCGCTCATCAGCAGGACAATCGAGCTGTTGAAGAGGCCATCTCTCTCGAACTGTTTCATGTACTCGACAAAGAGTTCGTCCAGCGCAAAGGACTCGTCGAAGGACTCGTGTGAGTAGCTGTTGCTCCAAAATAAGCCAAACATCGGCTTTGGCGTGTGCACGAAACGCTGAATAAACTGCTGGGCAAAGTCCCAAACGTAGGCGAAGTTCAGGTGACGTCCCAGACAGGCTGAGGTCACATTGGGAAAGTTCAGATAGATGGCCATCAGAAGGGGTCGCAGATAGTAGTCGACTGGCCTCTGGACAAAGCCCGGCTTTAAATAGTTAAATGTGTTCATATTCACCGAATCCTCGCCCATTGCGGTCGTATAGTTGATCCCCTGGAAATCCTTCCAAATGAACGGCAAGTTATCCAAACAGCCCGTCTCCTTCATGTTGCAAATGGTGCTCGCGATCTGCTCGGAAAGACCCGTTAGCATGGCCAAGAAGTTGGGCAGGGTATTATCGCCGATCTTGTTGAGGCCCTGCAGCATAAACCAGCCGGGTCGCTGCACATATTCAAACGATTTGCGCATCGTGCGACGAAAATTGGTGCGCGACATCGAATCGAGTCCAAAAATGATCACATTCGGCCTTGATGATTGATTTTTCGTCAACTGGGTAATCTCTTTGCTCTCCGTGCCCGACAAATCCTGCACAAAGGCCATCCCATCCGATTGGATGAGCGTCACCTCGTCTTGGGCACTCCTTTTAAAACACTTGATCAGCATATAATCGACTTCCGGCGGCACCAGCATATCCTGCGTCACTTTGCGCTTATATAACACACTGCAAAGCAAAAAAAATCAGTTATAACCATCGCCATTGGGTGTAACCGACTGCGCAATACTCGTTCAAAGTTACAACAAAAATTTGAATGTGTCAAAAACAGTTTTATTAATTCTTGTTATATTGGAAAAATATTGATCTTTTACATTTTGTCTAATTTTTTATATTTTAAATATTTTAAAATGTATCGATTTTCCCCAAAAAATAAATCGTGCGAAAAAACAGAAATAACCGTTGCAATTGGGTGTAACCGACTGAGTAATACTCGTTCACAATTACAACAACAGCTTGAATCTGTCGAAAACAGTTTTTTTTTTAACTCTTGTTATTTTAGATAAATAAATATCGATCTGTTACATTTTTTTTTTATTTTTATAAAATAAAAAATTGTGCGAAAAAACAAAAATAACCGTTGCAGTCGGTGTAACCGACTGAGTTCACAGTTACAACAACGGCTTGAAACTGTCAAAAAAGGCTTTACAAATTCTTGTTATTATGGAAAAATATCGATCTTTTAAAATTTTTTAATTTTTTATTATATAAAAAAAATTGTGCGAGCTCTCTTAAAATCTCCACTTAAAAACTGACGGCAATATATAAATTTTACTAAAAAATCTTAACAAATTTTTGCAAAAAAATTTTTATTTTAAAAATCGATAAACTCTCCCAATTTATAGTAAATCGATCATACTTACTGAAGCCAATTGTCCGGCCTACTTTTTTCCAAATCCCTATCGATTCTGACGTATTTGCACTCCAGCGTTGAATTATCATCGAAACTATCGGCCCAATTCTCTTGATCGTCTTGTATATGCAGCCGATACAGTTTCAGATCGTAATCATATTCGCTGACCACTAAATCGCGATTTTCGCGGCACTTGGTGAACTTTTTCACTTGCATCAGCTTTAAAATATCTTTCGCAAAGGGCTCCACAAATGGCATTTTGCAACCGGCGCTGTTCACAAAATATTTTTGCTGCGTTGTTGCATTTGATGCAGCTGCAAATTGGAGGCTCCACAAAAAAATCAGACTCGTTAGAAACATAGTTTTTAGCTCGGAATTCAAATCGCTACTGAGACTATTTTACAGTTTGTTATACCAATTTTCAATTGTATACGCATTCCTATTTATTTCATATAATTTCCTTATAGATTCGATTCCAATCAATTTCTAGTTTGTTTTTTCCAGCTTTATTTTTTTCCAATCATCTTAGATTACAAAAAAATATTGTTATTTGTTGTATATGTAATGTTATTTATATCAACTTGCCAATTTGCTTGTTAACTAAAATAAATTTATTAATTTATGTATTACATATTTGTATAAATCTTCTGCAGCTGCAAGCGAAAGCGTATTGAAGCTTCGGCTAAACGCAATAATAATCAAAGCGATTAGAAACAGTTCATTATACGAAAAGTGTAAAAATTAACTAACTTTGAAATTAGTAAATATACCTGAGGCGCATAAATAAGGCTAGCTAATTATAAAACCAGTTCACATTATAAAGAAAAAACAAAAAAAACTTTATATCTATTAGCCATTTATCAAACAACTCTCTAGAGAAATAATTTGTAAAATTTGTAAAAATTCATAAATTGTATCGCTTTAATTCGTTTTAATGATTTTTCTTTGCGGCAAACATTGGCAAACAAATTTTTAATTTTTTACTACCAAACAATTTGCCGCAATTACTAGATAACAGAAACATGATGTAAATGGGAATTGAGAATTGTACTTCCAGTGAAATGTGCCACCTTTTCAACTGTGCAAGCAATAATAAAGTGTCGACAGCTTCTAATTGTCCTTATCTTATGAATATTTGATAAGAATTCCGCATGGAGACAAACAAAAGCACAAGTGAAAAATGCTTCGTTTTGAATGAGGCAACTCTGTAAGTTATGAGTGTGTATTGTTAACGATTAAAAAGATAATAAAAAATAAAATAATAAAATAAATGTATGATCGTTATGAAAATTTCAGGACTTATTCACTGTAGTATATAATTTGCGGTTTTATGGTTTATCGATATTGGGGGCCATTGGGGGAAAAAACCTTGAAAGATTTAAATTCTTCGTATGCCTTACGCGAACATAATGAAATAAATTTGGTGTCTCTAGCGTCTAAAGTTTAGGAGTTATGCTTAAAAACCCGAGTCAAAAAAGCGATAAATATCGATAATAAGAAAACGGAATGATTTATGGATCTCTTGAAATAAACTTTATCTGCGTATGGATCAGCTTTCTAGCTTTTGTAGTCTCTGAAATAAAAATTAAGATACTTTAAATCTTAATCATGCTTAAATAAACAAAACTTAATATACAAAAGAGAATCAATTTATTCAAGACAATTCAAATGTAGCCTAGGCCTTCAGATCACTGTAGCATATACAATACAGTTTGGCAATTTTATCATTTATACAGGTTGAATCGTCCTTGTAGGAATTTGTGCGACTTATGCTCTCCACATCCACCTCCACAGCTTCCGTGACGTTGTTGAAGCGGACGGTGGCCTCGAAATCGGCGCCGTTCTGTTGTACCTTGAATTTGGTGCGATAGACGGCCACTTCCGTTTCCGGCAGCTCATCTGCCCAGCTAATCTCTAGATCGGTTTTAATCTCCGTTTTGTGCACATAGTGCAATGTTAGATTGCTGCACAAATGGCTCAGATTGCGGTGCACAAAATAGTCGTTCATGCGATCGATAACACGCGCCGCGATCCGATTACTCCAGTGAAGTCGAGAGATGCTCCGATACGGATGACAGGTGCACCAATGCTCGGCGATGCCCGCCTCGGGGCACGTGCGATTCTCGGCGATGGCACGGAACAGAGATTGGCAGCTGGGGCAATCGAATGAGCCGGGCAGCGTCCGTCCGTCCGGAGTGCCGCCGATCTCGATGATGTGCTTGAGCGTGTTGTGCAGATCGAAATTGGAGCACAGGCGATGCTGATTCAAGGCGAGCGCTTCGGCAAACTGCGGATACGTTTGGCGAAACCAGGGCGGCAGGTAGATGAACATCATGGGCAGCCGCTCCTCCAGGAAGCCCTCGTCCAAGCCGAGCAAGCTGCCGAAGCGCACTCCATGATCGGCAAAAAAGATCATGATCGTGTGCTCCAAGGCGCCATCCCGCTCGTAGTCCAACAAGTCGCCGAGCACCTTGTGCTGCATCGCCGAGGGCATAAAGTAATCGTCGTGGCTGAAATGATTCGACCAGAACATGCCCCAAATGGGTCGCTCCGCCACAAAGCGCTGCATGAACTGCCGGGCATAATCATATATATATCGATTGGCCACCCGACGGCCATAGCAATAGGTCATCCGACAGTCGAGACAATTGTAATTGTCCGCCTCGGACTCAAGGGCGCGCAGAAAGGGACGAAAATAATAATCGGTTGGTTTCTTGTCAAAGCCCGGCTTCAAGTAACTGAAAGTATTCGAGGAGCTCTCGTCCTCCGCATACGCTGTCAGATAGCCGGCATTCCGAAAGTACTTCCAGATCAGCGGCATCTCATCCAGACAGCCCGCCTTGTCCGTGTCGCAGACATGCTCCTTGGCCTGCTCCGGCGAATAGCCGCTCAGTATGGCCAATATATTGGGAAATGAATTGTCGCCCACCTGTAGAAGTAAAGTAACGAACAAATATATATACAGTTGCGAAAAAAATAATAGCACCACAACAACACATTTTGTTCTTGATCAAACAAAAATTTTTTTTTATTTTGATTTTATTATTGTTTACTATTCCCTATAAACAAAAATGGTATTACCGATCTGCAAATTTCGGTCTATATATATATATTTTTTTTTTGGATTTTAGGAAAAAATGTCCCAAAAGTGGCAAAAAAAATAATAGCAACATTAGCCGTTTTTGGGTCACTCTCCAATATTTTTCGGAATTACGGCACCCATTTTTAGTTTTGAATAAGATTTAATTGTTTCCATCATCCACGGTTTGCTTAAGTTTTACATTTCTAAAATTGTGCTCAAAGTTTCCTTAACGTTAAAAATGTGAGTTGGGCAACTATTTAAAAATTAATTTTGGTGGTGGTGCTAATTTTTTTTTCGCAACTGTATATATATATATATACAAATTTTTTTTTGTGTCACATAAGAATTTGATTCATTCTTTAGATAACAACATTTTGCCACGCCCCCAGTGGGTGTAGCCAAAAAATATTTACACTTTGTCTGCTCCGAGTATACACGAGTATATATTCCAAATATAGAGTATTATATAGTATTTAAATATAGTACTTAAATATATAGTATTATATAATATTTAAATTGTCTCTGTTTGTACCTTATTGTAACCCTGCATTTCGTACCAGCCGGGTCCCGTTAGGTACTTGTATACCAAGGGCATCGTGCGACGCAAATTGATCCGGGATAATGTATCTATGCCGTACATTATAACACTAGGCTTCCTCGGACTGTGGTTAACCAAAGTTGCACTCTTTGCCTGATATTGTATGAATATATAGGCATCCTTTTGCAGGGTCACGTGCGGTACTTCGGCGGTCTCGCACGCCAGGAGCAGGCCCTCAACGTGATGTGGCACCACATAGTCCTGCGAGAAGTATTTGCTGGGACCCAGCCTGAGCGGACATCAATTGTGGAAATCAACCAATGAGAATACCGAAAAAACAATTTCCAGCTGAAAGAAATATTACATGTCGTAGGTCTCCGTCTGATGGCCATGCTGGATCTCACGATAGAAACAATTGAACTCCTGATCGCTGGCGTTGAGCAGCTTCTGAGCAACTTCTTCGTTTATGTGAAGGACATAGCGCTGAAGGCTGAGATCGTAGCGTGCGGAAACTAGATCACTTTCATTTGAGCAGGGTATAAATTTGCGCGGTGTGTAAATTTTGAGCACTTCCTTCGAGAACGGATCGATGTAGGGTATCATGCACTGTGAGGTGTGCACAAAATACTTTTGACTCTCAAATGCCATATTGGACGGCGTGGAATTCACAACCGGTTTTGGCATTGCGGCCTCTAAATAAATTTGACTACGCATTGTTGGATCGATCGCGACATTACGACCCGATATATATAGTAACAAGATGAGGACAAGGACCAAACAAATGGAGAACCATTTGAACAATAAGTGTCCGCAGGCAAGACGAGCACCCATTATGAGCACGAACCCAACTAAACTAAACTCAAACTCATCTGGCCAAGAGCTGAGCAGACTTTCGAGGAAACACTCTAACATATTGGCTTGGCTTTATCAACATTTGAAAGATAGGGACATGGTTTTTTTAAACAATAGTTTTCCTGTGTTACAAACAAATTGCGACTCATTTAACAAATTGAGCATACAATTATCTTATTCAAAAAAAAAATACAAGTAACATAATTAAAATTTAAAATGTAAATAAAAGAAATTACTAACATATTTTTATAATTTTCAGCTTTAAAACAAACTGACAAAATTCGTGTAAAATTATTATTCAGTGTACTACAAAAATAATATATATAGTTAATTAAATCGTGTAACGTTTAAGCAGAAACGTGCTCCACAATTTTCTCCAAAGATAACACCTAGTCGTATACTCAATTTGCCTTCTGCCGTTAATATTCAAGTAAAAGTGACTTGTGAGAAAATAATTAAATATTGCTGAAATATTAAAATGTTGCTCTGTTATGAGAGTTTTCCTGATCTTTTAAAGATATATATGCTTTGCCAAAACTATCATATGATACCCTGTAAACTAAGCAGCAGTACATGAAACTAATTTAAGCTTCTATAACTAAGGAACGAACAATTTTTATTTATTTTATATTTTCTTTAAATTTATATTTTTTAGACCCAAACAACCAACTAATCAATTTAAACTGCATTTCAATTAATATAGAAATGCTTTTGCATTTAAGTAGTTGGAAAAGTTGAAAACAAAACGCCTTATCAAACAGGATACAGGAAGCAAGTCTGTTGAAGATCTCTCAGACAACGAAAAAATTGTCATATTGAAGTAAAATGTTGGTCTGATTCACAGATGTATTTACTGTGTTAAACATCAGGCAGCAATTATGTTTAGCATCTATTGCAAAAAATTAATTAACTAGAAATTATTTCCTGCAAAATTTTAAAATAATTGCATACTTTTGGGCTCAAAGACAGTTTAAGTGCTGTATTTTAAAAAACGCCGCCTTATCTTGTGTTATTGTAAACAAATTATAGTGAACTTAGACAAGAAATTGTATTTCTAAAAAAAAATTCAAATATAATATTAATTCATACCATTAAATGAGAACCAATAAAGTACAGATAAGATTAACGAGATGTGACATTAGATATGGCAATTAAAGATTTACATCACTTGAGCGATAAGACTGATAATAAAGATATAAGCTGACAGTAAATTTTATATATAAAACGCGTGACAGCCATTTTTTTTAATATTATATACAATATTTTATAATATAATATATTATTATATACATCAAGAGAAGATTGATTTTTTTATATTTTAGCCACATTTGTTTACTTTTACAACATATTATAAATATTATAAAATATTAAATCTTATAATTTAAACAAAGGTTGTAAATAATTTAAAAAATTATTTTGTTAAGTTTTCTTAAAATTTATATGTATGTAAATATGTATGGAGTATATTTAAGTTAAGATTAATTTTTAATTTTAACGAATTATATGGAAAGTTGGAGAAAACTTACAGAAATCTAGAGCATATATACGAAGAATCCAAAATGCAAGTTTCCTATATATTGCATTTATTTTTATTATCTTAGCTTTAAAAATAAACATTATATATCTACGTGAGTCTTATCTCAAAAGTAACTGCTGAGAATGTTTTATTACCTAAAGATAAAACAAGCTGACTGGATTATTCAATAAATGTATTTTGAGATTTTATCTATATAAATATATAAATTAAATAAATATATTAAATTAAAAAATTATAATACCATAGATGAGTTGACAGCAATATTTTTACTTACTAAATTATATTAACTATTAAATACATAAATGAAAAAAAATATAATACCATAGATGAGCTGACAGCAATATTTGTATTAAATAATTTATATTATACTATTAAATATATAAATAAGAAAAATATATTAAATTAAAAAATTCTAATATTAAATACATAAATAAAAAAATATTTATTGAATTAAAAAATTATAATACCATAGATGAGCTGACAGCAATATTTGTATTAACTTTATTATTAGTTCAGTTATTACCAACTTGGCCATGTTTATGGCTGGCTATTAAGTTTCCAATTATAGCAATGGCCAGAACTAGGCACTCTACACGCTCGGCACGATGGGCAGACGCATGTTCCATGCCACCGTCTGTTAATCGGGCTTAATCTCTTATCAATAAATATATTCGTGTAGTATTTATTTTAGCACTCTGTGTATACAAAATGAAACATTTACTATAATCATAATTGGCTGGGGTAGGCCGTTTTATCAGCGCGCACTGTACAGTCGGATAAAGCGCACCAATCTATAAGCCCAGCAAACGGTCCCCGTTTATTTACAGTTTTCAGTGCCCAGTCCCGCCCCGTAGTCTGTTTGGATTGGGGCGTGGGCAATCCAGATAGCTAGCGCCTAGTCGAAAGTCGTTCTACATAAGCGACCAGAGATTCTAGAGTTAGTTTGCAGCGATAAGTCACGAGAGTCGGTTCGGTTGATGCCACAAGAATTCTCTTTTTTTTACTCAACGGTATTTTTAATCCTCGCTCAACATGGCGAACAAATCCTTAATGAAATGTGCCACGAACATAAGTGCCGGACAACTGCATTATTATCACACGGATTTCTATTACTCGATGCCCGATTTGCATAGTGAGTATCAAGAAGTGTTTAACTGTTTTTTGAGTTTAACTTTTTTAAGGATTTGTCCTTCAGAATTTATTGAATTCAAATACAGATTTGACTTGAATTCGAAAAACTATTTATATTAATTATAAAAAAATATATAATAATGAAAATGTATCCTAACATTTATTTCTTTATAAAAACACACGTAACTATCTGCAAGTTATCTTATAATCATCTGATCATCAGTAAAGATAAACGTCTTTAAGATTAACAGCTTTATGATTTGAACGTGTGAACGATTTAAGTGCAAATAAAAAATTATCTTACAATTAATATGAATTAAAAAAATAATTTTAAAAAAAAATAATTAAAAATTTGCACTCGCCTGTTAATGCTGATCCCAAATATATATTTTCCATTAATAGTATCAACTTCCTTGCTATATTGTACCGCGTGCAGGGTATATTTTTAGTCAAGTTTCGAACCAGCTGGCAGCAGCGCAGCCAACTTCACATCAAAACAAATGGGTTTTTACCGAGCGTTCTGTTGAGCGCAAAAACAACAACAATGAGAGAGAGCAACTGAGAGAGCGCGAGCGCGAGAGCGGGAGAGCACGCGCCTGCTCACAGTGGCGCTTGGTTAATCTCATTGTTTTTCATATTGTGCGATGATGAACGAAAATTTCCATTGCAACAGAATTGAGTAAATGGGTATTTTGGCCGTCCGTCAGTCGGTCCTCAGTTGTCAGTTGGGTGCGAGCGTGCGGCGCGCCGCTTCACAGATATTTCGTAAATCCCACAAAGGTTTTTCATACAACAACAACAAAAATAACGAATTTTACACAAAACTAGAAAACAAACAAAAATCAAACAAGTGCTATAAATAACAAAAACAGTTTATCACAAAAACCATGCAAAACATGAAAACGTAATAAAAATAGTCACAAAAAGAAAGAGGGGGAGAGTGAGAGTGAGAGAGAGAACGCCGTGAGTGCCGTAAAAAAAAAATTATTCGAGACAACAGTTGTTGATAATAAAAATGTGTGTCAATATTTTATAAGCAATACGAAGAAGAAGAAGCGCACGCATTAAAATAATAATGATAATAACAAAATCGCTGCACGTGAAGATAACCAAGTTTTTTGGTTTTCCAATTTGAATTCATTTGCACACAGACAGACAGACAGACAGACGGAACATGCCAAAGGCAGGCGAACTGTAAACAAAACAAACTGCATGCTAAATTCACAAGAATTCACAAAGAAACCTGCACTCATCACGTCGCGAACAGCGCTGCTGGCGTCGCTGTCGACGTCAACGTCAACTTTGTCGCTGAAGCCAAAGCGTAAATAAGCACAGAGGCAAAGCGAAATAAAAACAAAGAAAATGTAAGTTGACAATAACGACAACAAGATCAACAAACGATAAGGGAAATAACAGTAACATGAGAATTAGACATGAACAACGAAATATAAATACTAAATAAAGCACATGGTATATAAATACTAAATGTACATAGGCACATAAGTACATATGTACATAAATAAATATATGTGTATGTTTGTCAATTGGACTTCGACAACGAACGTGCTCTAGAGAAGCAACATGCCTAAGAATTAGCCAAGGTAGTTCAAGTTTACAAGTATATAGGAACAAGGGCGGCTTATTCTCTATTATTGCGTTAAAGAAAAATTAAAATCAAAACAATTGTTCAAACAAAAACTTGTTTTTGGACTGGTTTTTCAAAGATATATGTATATCATGTATTCATCAAATTTTGCAGATATCTAAGATACGTCCTTTAAATTTGGAAAAGTGTAAAAGTACATGAATTAAACTACATTATTTTAAATTAAAGTATTCATAAACCGAGTGATTTATTTAATTTAATTAATTTAATTTTTTTAAAATACTGTAATCATATTCATGTACTTTTACACTTTTCCAAATTTACTTTACTTACAAAAAAAAAAAATAAAATAAAATAATATTTTAAAAATAAAAATAAAAAACGTTCAAACAAAACCTGATTATTCAATATTTAAAGTACATGATCATGTTTGGTTATTAAATTTTGCATTTATGTTAGATATGAGATATGGGTTTTAGGCAGTTTTTGTTTTTTTCGGCGAAATTCATCCAAAAAATACCGAATATTAAAATACCGCACATATTTAGCTTTTTTTATGTCTGTTTACTTATTTAATTTAAAATGAAAGCCTAAAATATGTACCTCTAAAAACATTTACAAGGGTTTTAAGATAACATTATTTAAAATTAGAGTATTTAAAAAGCAGGTTTCTGTTAATAAGTTTTCATATAATATATACAAATTGTTCATATGTTGAACACTATCTGTCAAGTAAATAAAATTATATTTTTTAATTTTTTTTTTAAGAGTTTTGCTTTGAGCCAAACCAGTTTGGCTTAACAAAAACGTTTGCATATCATGCATAAACCTGCCTTAACAACAATAACAACAACAACTAGAGTCTACACTCGATAGTTTCAATGACAACTTGTCAAATTTTATGAACCGTAAACCGGCTGGAAAATTAAAAATGAAGCAACTTTGATATTTGAAAAGCTGTCGTGACCACAACGAAAGCAGCCAATAAAAATGCAACAAATTTACGTAAATGTCTGGAAAATGCGCGACCTATGACATTAACTGACATCATAGATATAAGGGGCGGTATTTCAAGGGGGCGTATGCCAGAAAAAAAGCTATCAAAAAGGTATCATCAGGTAACGATACAGCAGGGAATGCCAATGTTTATCGAGAGATAAAAACAGAAGTAAATAAATAAAATAAATGCTAGTTCTTAAATTCAAATAGGTCAGGTTCATATGTCACCGACTGTTTAATTCTCATTCAAAAATTAAATTATTAATATCTATATGTTTATGTGATTGCCACGCCCCCAGGGAGCGTATCCAAAAAATAATCAAACTAGCATTAGAACAGCTCATAAAAATTATATTTCCGAAGTTTTGGGTAACTAGCGAGTGAGTGAGATAATTAGATTAAATCAAAAAGAGTATATATTTTATGTTTCAATTCTTTATCTCAGATAATTAGATTTAATCGAAATTTTACGCCCCTAAACGAATATATATTTTAAACTTAAAGTCTTTAACTACAATGTCCAAACAAACGTTGTACAAACCCAATATACTCTTTTTATTTCCTGAACGAGTATAAAAATCAACAAAGAATTATCAGCAAGACGACATATATTTATATATACTTATACATTCTTGTCTTATGTAATCTTAGCACCTACCCATTTTTCAAACTGGTCTTGACTCAATTATTGTTTAATGATTACTCAAGTCTGGGCATTATTATCAAATACAAGTCGAAGTAATCTTTTTCGCTCTTCAACTGTCGCCTATTCAAAAAGTCGACTATATCTGATTGTTGCCAATTTAGCAACAATTAGTTCTATATATAGAACTGTCTGAATTTATAGAATATTAATCAATTTAAAATCATAAAGATAATGAACAAAAACTTTGATCAATTAAAGCGTTTAGCTAATAAATTACATGCAAAAAAAAAACGAAAACTTTACTTTGACATAGGAAATATTTAATTTTAAATGAAGAAATCAATCTAAAAATGTTTTTAAACTTTTCTATATATTAAAATACACAACTTTTTTAACTCGAGTCACAAGCTCTTTTTATTGAATTTTTATACATAAACATTTTCGTTCCAAGTCCTTTAAGGACAACAATAAATATGCCCTCTATGAAAACCGACTGCATTTTTAATAAGTGGCTGCTGCTTTAATAATCTTTATTGTTTTATATGCTCGATTGGTAATAACTGATATCTTCAAAAATAAACTATAATCGATTAGCCAAATAAAAGGTTGCCAAACTTTAATAAATTTGAAAAAACAAGACGGCTGTAATCGCTTTCACAATACTCTGTTCATAGTATAGCAAAAGACAGCAAATAACAGTTGAACATGATATATAATATTCTGAAAGGATCTTATTATTCTGTCTATCATAGATATACAGAAATATATATTCCATGTTTCAGGTCTCTGAATATTGCAGAAAACCAAAATGTATTTTCACTTCATGAACAGAGTATAAAGCTCGTCAAAAACGTGATCGCAACTATTTCATGTATATATTTCATGTATATAATTAAACGTTCAATTTTTTTCCGAATCCCACAAACACAACGTATTTATTGCAAACGTTATTGATAAGGGACATATAAAAAGTATATATATTGTACAACAGTATGTTGATAAGCCTGGAAATAATATCAACTAGACATCTCCCAATAGGAAAATCGCACCTACGCAGGAAAACAGTTCGTATCAGCATTGGCATCAGACGGTGAGCGATAATTGTGATCAAAAGGTCGTTGATTACCCACTGAACTAAATAATTAAACGCAAATTTATGACATTGGCAACTGAAACAGACAGACAGGCAAATGTTTCGAAAACAAATTAACATTTAGTCGTCAAATCGATGTATATTAATAATAAAGTTAACTTTTTTATGCTAAAAATAAAGCACTATTTAAAAGTGAGAAATATATAAGAATGATTTTTTTTAGAAATTACCCAAAGGTAAAACAAAACATTGACTCCCAAAAGTATGCAAGATAAAATTATGTGATTTCAAATTTCAAATCCCAGTTCAGAAATCAAAAAAAAATTTCAATAAATAGAAAAAAAATAAATGAATTTTTTTTATTAAAATACCACAAATGCACTGAAAGTGTAAATAAAAAAAATTTAATTTTGAATAGGTTAATAAACATATAATAATAAAAATAAATGATTATAATCATACAAAAAAAAACAAGAAATTATTACAAAAATAATTTATTAAAGCTATTAATTATATTTATATTTATAATGTTAATATTTAAATTCTTCAAATTTATGTACTAACTTTCTCTAGGGTTAAGCTTATCATTTTCACACAATTCATAAAAAAACAATAATAATAAACACATAATTAACCAAAAGCTTACTGCATAAGATCCAGCATAGGATTGGAGCAGTAAACGCTAATTAAATAGAGACTGTCATTTAGCGCTCGTTTTGTGTTTCCGAATGAATCTTGTAAATAGCTTGGGTATATATTTGAACAGAATTTGAAGTTGCTGCGACTCGTTTAATAGACAACAACACGAGTTTTGTTTACACATCTATTTATTTGGGAGCAAAACTGACGCCTTTTCTACGCTCTCTCAGCGTTTCAAGTTGTGCGATAAAAAAGTAACACAAAATAATGGAAAACTGTTGCCTGAAGCAGTAATCTAATTTGATAATCGCACAATCAAGACAGTACTCAAAAAGCCTGCCGGGCAGAAACACGCAACGCGCAGTGTACAAAAAAATATCAAATGAAAATTTGTTTAAGGATTTATTAAAAAGAAAACTGAAGCAGCATCAAAATGCAACAAATTACGGAATATCATTTTGAAGGTGGGGGCTAAAGTAAAATTTTGAAATTAAAATAGAAAAAGTTAAGCAATAAATCAACTTGAAAATTGAAATACATATTATAGTTATAGAAAAGAGAAAAAGTTTAATAGATAAAATATCTAAAAATTAAAATATTCAACAATTTCTTTGAACACACAAAGTAATTCACAATTTTATATTGAATCCAGCATATTGAATACAGAGTGTAATCGACTGTGGAATAATTTAATCACAGCGTTATAACAAATTTAAACAATACAAAAACTACTTCATAAATATATATTAATGATTTCTAAAAAAAAAAGGACTGAAAAGATAAACACTGCAAATAAACCAATATTCTCTATAAAAATTCAGAAATAAAACAATTTAAATGAGTAATAATTAAATATTATAGATAAATAAAATAAAAAATAATTAATAATAAAAAATAAATAAAATTAAAATTAATTTTTAGGCTTTCTTTTGTTGAATCAACAAATATAGTGTAGAGTAAAGTAGAGAAACCCTTTTATCTGTCTATATTCGTATTATAATATAACATTAATATATTCGCTACTAAGTTAACTCACATTTTCTGTTCACAAAAATTCTTTAAATTTGGCAATTATTATTTTTCCCATCATGTACAATTTGTAAATATAAAACAAAATTTATTGAAAATTCAATTGCCTTAAACTACAAAATCCTAATAAAATGTATATACATGTAATTATATAATAAAATTTCAAATGCTGTTAAATAAACATTAATTTAATTCTTATCTGAAAACTTATCTTTTGCGCATTTTTTTCGACTTTCAGAGAGCCGCAAAATGCACGGCGTTAAGCGAGTGCTCGTCTTCTGCATTATGATCGTGATACTGCCGGCGATACTGATCATAATGCCGCTCTATATGCGCAAGACGATATTTGCGGATGTCATCTATCCGGTGGCCGAATCGGACATCATCGAGATCAGGGACGGCATCTCCTCGGTCTTCTGTTCGAAGCACACGCTGCGCATGAGCAGCAATTTTAATGCGTTTCAGTTGCGCAACAAGCCCGAAATCTCCACGAGTCGCAAGCACATCAGGCTGAAGAAATCGATGACACTGCCGGACGATACCCTGGAATATTGGGGCTTCTTTCTGCTGAAGGGCGCCCGGGTGTCGCTGAAGTTCTGTTCGCGCTATAACGGCTCTCGCATCCTGGTGATCAAGGGCAAGCGGGAGCTGAAACTGTGCGGGATGACCGATCACAACAAGAACAAGCACGGGGCCAACTATGCCCAGGGCCACGAGCAGGTGAAGGTGTTCTTCGAGGATGTGGTCGAGATCACCGAGGAGAAGGGCCAGGGCGACGGCCTGGCCGAGCACGAGAATCACGGCGGCGAAGATCTCACCGAGGATCGGCCGCCGGCGCCGGCCAAGCGTCCGAGGAAGAAGCTAAAGAAGGGCTCGCCCCAGCAGGCCGAGCTCAATGCGAGCAGCACGGGAGCAGCAGGGTTGCCAGCCCATCGACGGCGGCGGCGACAACTCTACGAGCAGCTGTACAAGCCCAGGGAGCGGCCGAAGCGCGAAAATGTCTACGACCGGAAGTACAGTCACGGCGGCAACGCCGTCAACTACACGGAAACGGACGAATCCAACTCCGTGTCCAGCTTCGAGACGGGGCTCTTCGAGTGCTTCAACGGGGCCATCCTCCTGGCCGAGGGCTTTCCGCCGAAGCCGGCGTGCATGAACGCCCACTTTCTGGAGCAGGGCAAACACGATACGGTGAAGCACAACATCACCGAGGACGGCTACTACTACTATATCTTCTACAGCGACAACGATCTGGTGCGCAACGACATCCACGCCATCTTCGACATTTACAAGCCGACCTTCCAGTACTCCAATCTGAGTGAATCACGCGGCTGTCTGAACAGCACCGATTGCAGTTTCAATATCGGTTTCCTCTCCGACGAAATTGTCGTCGTCGAGGTGCCCACACGGGATGGCATCGAGCACGAGGAGGATGATATCACCAATCTGATCTCGACCTGCCATCCGCGCAGCGAAATCTACGCCCTGTTCCCCATCACCGTTCTGGTGCTCATCCTGTGCTGTTCCTTCCTCTAGGAGGCGACTGTGGTCAGGACACGCCTGTGAATCTTGTGATAATCAACTTAAGAGAGAGATTGCAGTCGGGTGTAACCGGCTGCGCAATACTCGTTCACACTATAAAAACAGCCCAAAGCAGTCAAGTTATTTGTACTATTTTTGGAAGAAAAATATCATTTGAAACGATTTGAACGAAAACAAAAAATTGAAAGCCTATATTCCATATTGCACAAACCGAATATACTCTCTTCGAGAGTATAGAAACGTCATCATCATGATTACTTATCAAATGTCTGAAATGTCACAGTCTGAAAACAAATCAACTGAATATTCATAATAACGAATTACAATATAAAGAGTATCTTATAGGTCACAATATAGTCTAAGACACACGCATTTAGGTTAAAAACTTTGTAAAATTGATAAAATGTAAATAATTTAACACAATTTGTAATAATAGAATTTCTAGACAAGAAACAAATTCGATTATTTGTAAAAAGAAGTATAAAAAAAATATTTTATTAGTCGCATTTAGATATATATTTTTTAAGCCCAGAAAGAGAAATATTTTTGACAAACATATAAAAGAAAAAAATATATTTTTATATTTATAAAAAACAGTACCCTCTAAAAAACTATATACTATCTATAAATACTCTTTTTTTGGCTGAACAAAAATGATTTTATTTTTATTGACTGAAGATTAGAATGCCAAAAAAAAATTGTTTTTTTGCCCCTGTATTATTTGTGTTTATTTTAGTTATTTGAAATCAATTCACACGCAATCTATTTTGCATCTGGCGTGACTTTTTACTTGGTTACCAAAATACCATTCAAAGAGAATAATGTAAATAAATGACAAATATGTGAACATATATATTGTATTGTGCATATAATAAATGAAATGAAAACTACATTGTCAACAAAAATAAATTAATTCGCCGTGTAGCTGTATCTGCTATATGTTTATTATTATTGAATGTGTACTGTAGACATGTTTATAGGCAATGCAAATAGAAATACGATTTAAGCGATATAAAAATATATATGTATGTATATGTATATAGAAACACACAAGTGCCTTATAAAATATAGTAATTAATTAAGAGACGACAAATTGATCATGTTTATATAATGTAAAAATAAAGTCACAAATAAAGCATATTTAAATATAAACATTTCTATGCAATTTACATTTAAATACCTTTTTAAAAAAATCTACAGCAGCGAATTGATCATATAGCGCACACAAGCAAAAGCTGTTGGCTCTAGCACGCAGGTTGCAAACTTGACTAACCATGCAAATCCCCTTAGGAAATTTTCGGCTCATATCTCAAAGATAGCACATATACTTAAAAAGTTTCTTATCACTACCAAAATTATTTCAATGGAATCTCAAATGTTAATTTGTTCAAAAATGTAAGTACACTTTTATAATATATACTGTAGAATTATTCAACTTTTTATATTTACTGCTACTTTGAGGTACTTTAAAAATTATAGCTAAAAAAAAGGATTGGTAAAGCTGAATGATGGATGTTCCGTAATTATTATATTGTAAGTTCCAACTGTTAAAATGTTGAATATGTTTAACATTTTATTCTAAATATAAAAAGTATTTTAAATATTTAGAATTAAAAATTTAATTCAAAATATTTGGTATATGTAGAATTAAATTTAGACCACGAGGAACCAATTTTTTCATCATTTCGGAAGATTCCAGTTTATATAATATTCTAATAAATATTTAATAAGGCTCGCTTATAATATTTAAACTCATTTATTTTAATATTATAAAATATTTTAAATAAAATCTCTTTTATATCTTTGAATTTTATAAAATATTCAAAAATATCTTATAGCCCAAAGAGACAACTTACCCCAAAACAAACCACCACCTTTAAATATTTGACCAAAACAGCTGTTTCGCTCGAATCTCATTCTCTTGACCTGCTCTTTGCTCTCTTGACTCTCTCGTGTGTCAGCTGTCAAGCACACCTGGTTCTGGCCGGTGGTAGCCAAATAGAAATTGGCCCAAAATAAATGCACCAGTGCGGAAAATGAATTCCCAACGGCCCCGACTCTCGATGGCTTCCATTGCTGACTCGTTCTCTTCTCTTTTTGCTGCCCACCCGCATTTCTTTTATCTCATTCATTTTCATTTTCATATTTTATGCGCTGATTAAGTTTATCGAGCTGCATTATCAAAAAAAAAAAAAAGCGCTCTGCCGGCCGCACGCCGGCTTTCGTTCAGTTTTCATTATCTTACGCGCTCTCTCTCTCTCTCTTTTAATCTTTTCATATGTGTAACTGCGCATGCGCTGCTCTCTTCAGTTGCTTTCTCAGCGGCGCTCGCTGCTCTCATGGGATTAGCGCATGCACGGGCTCTAAATTTCCCTCCGTTTAAATGGAACCCATTTGTCGCAAAATTCGCGCGCTCGTCGCAGTTGCCGTTTTGTTGTCAACTCGTGCGCTCGCGAGTTCGCTTTGCGTTGTCGGAAAAATACATTTTTTTTAATTAAACATTATTATTATTGTTATTGTTACTGTTGTCGGTGCTGCTGTTGTTGCTAGTGCTTGTGTTGTTGTAGTTTGCAAACAATAAACAAACAGCCAATCAATTAAAGCGACGCAAAAGCGTGAGCGCGAAAATTCTGTACAAAAGAGCGACCCCGTCTCAGGGAGCGTCCTGCGCCACAACAACAACAAAGAATAGACCCCAACAAAAAAATTAAAAACAAGAATATAACACAAGAACAACAAAAATATTATACAACAACACCATGCGAATAATTGTGCTAAAAATCAATTGTAAGTAGCCAAGTGCATGGCTCAAATAGAATCAAGCCAAAATAAACAGCAAAAATATATATACATAAATATAACATAAAAACGACAGCAAAAATAAACATTAAACTTAAAAATATTTTTAATATTCTGGTCAGCATTAATTTAGCCAGCAACTTTGCTTAGTATGTCAAATCCGAGATCCAATGTGAAATGCACAAAAAAAACCTCATAAAGTGCACTCAGGTGCCATAAAAAAAACACGCACACACACAACAAATTAAATTAAGTCTTGAAAATTAAACGATTCGTTTAAGTTGAATATTAAAAAAAATTACAATGTTCAAAAAAGTGTGTGTGTATAAAAATACCAAAAATAATAATATTATACAGAACAAAATTCGAGAATGAAAATGAATAAAAGAAAACAATGTGACAAAGCAAAAGAGATTCTCTTAGTGCGCTCTTAATATAATTTATCAACTAAATTTAGTATACAATATAAAGGACTTACAGTGCAATTAAGTAAACTTTTTAAAGTGCATAAAAAAGTAGTTAATTTAACTGAGTTATTTGGTTGTTTTCGGCATAAAAATAGAGAAACTAACTATAAGAATAGTGATAATAATAACTACCCAACATATTTCAAAAGTTTATCAATTGTAGTTTTTGATTCTCTACTTCTTCCCCTAAACATACACAGACTTATCAAAAATTGTGTGCCATATTCGACTAGCTTATCAGTCTGGAAATTTACTTCTTATCCTAATACACATATAGAGTATACATATTTAAATAAATACAAATATATAAGTTTTTATTATTTATTTTACTATACAAAAATAATATCAAATATATATTTATATAAATATATATATTTAATTTTTATTATTTATTTTGCATTTATTTATATTTAATATACATATATATTTATATATTATTATTATTATTTGATATACTTATGTATTTTTCAGATTTATTTATTTATATTCAATATACACATATTTATTATTAAGAGCATTCGCTCTTCGTTGTGCTTAGCGGAGCACATTAGTTGTTGTTATTTATAATTCACTGCAGCGACAGCTGCCCTTTACTGTTGCCTTTTGTCTGCCTCTCTCTCGCTCTCTCTCTCTCTCTCTCTGAATGTGCAGTTGCCATTTCCGTTTCTATCTGTCGTTCGGCTCTCGCTCTTCACTCCAGGGGTGAATTGCCTGTCGCCTCGTCGCGTTTCTTTCATTTATTTGTGGCTTCTTAAATGCGATCGCTGCACACACTTCACACTTCAATCCGCACTCCCCACGCGTTTCACAGACACATATGAACATATGTATATTTATTTTTAGTTGCACTGATAACGACTTTTAATCATTTCATAAGTCATATATATATCATTTTTGTATAAGTACTCTCCCGTTTAGGGCGTTAACTCCATAATTTGTAACTAAACAATTGCAATTATCACAAGGAGGGATACTTTTGTTTTGATGGATTATTATGTATAAAGTGGCCACTAAATTTTCTCTCAACATGCACTTCAGACTCGTTTATAATTATGAAAATTATCTTGAAGAGATACTTGTTGTTAAGTTCAAAAAATACATTAATTGAAAAAATACAATCTCTTGTCAGAAAAACCTCTTATCTCATTTTCAACTGCGAAAGTTATAAATTTAAAGCATTTTACTATTTGCTAAGTAGGTTAATTCCGCTTGAGGAAAAATAATATAATATAATTCTGATTAGCAAAGAAATAAATTTGGCAAACAACAAAAAGAAAAAATATAATATTTTTTATATTATTAAATTTAATGAAATAAAAAAAAAATCATTGGACTGCTTCATTCAATAGCTGCAGGGTGTTTATTAGGTCTTCAATATTTTCCACTATTTATGAATCATTTAAACGTATCGTAAATAACGTATAACAATTTTTATCACGTATGAATAAAATACAACTGATTAATCGAACATATTTCAAAAATCTCCACAGCTGTCTATTTTTTTTTTTTTTTTTTTATTGATTCGACGTTAGGTAATTAGCAAACAAAGCAAACACAACAAACAAATCAACGCTTCTTTCAAAACTTCTTCGTCAATCGGTTATTTTCGTAAACAATCAACTAAAATTCTTCGACCCTTTAACCCCTTTAAAAACACAATACCCACATACTTTTTCAAGCTATTTCTAAGCAGTGCCTATAAAAATACACATATGTATATACATATAGTATGACTAATATATAAATTTGTAGAAGTACCTAATTACATTATGTTTATGTGGGGGTCTATGAAAATTTCCAACTCATTTGCCTAATGTCAAAACAAAATTCAATTTGCAGTAAAAAAATTAAGAACACATGCTTCCAACAAGGGAAAAGAAATTAACTAGATAACAGTACATGTGATAAGGTCATGTACATGTTATCTATTATTGCCAATGAAACAAAGAAAAAAAATTGAAATGAAACAAATGCGAAATTGTAACAAAAAAAGTCTTCGCAATTCAGCTTGCGAACAAACGTGAAAAAATTTAGCAAATTCTTTTTCAATGATTGATTTCTTTCACAAAACATAAAAAAAGTTGACAGGTTTTGTTGCTAGTTGGAAACATTTGAGAAATATATAAAAGATATACAAATTTACCTAATTTCATAGTAGATACGACTTATAAAATGTCATTATTTTATTTATATCAACTATAAATCTAGAAATCCCATGTTGCAAGATTGTAAGAGCAAAAATTCCAATTGCATTACTTCAATTTGAATTTTATTTCGAATGCTCTACGAACAAAATATATTTTAGCAAACAATATTATAGACTTCAAACAAAATACTTAGGTGGTATATTTTCTTCAACGTATAGTTAATATAATGTTATTTAGATATATTTAAAACTGTTCGCATGTTGAAAGAACTTCTTATCAGCTTGTGACTTCATCCAAGCAATAAAGCCATATTGACATTTTTGCAGTCATCATTTACAGAAAATAAAGTAAATTATTTTACTACCATCTAATGGTGTGCAACTACAAGAGAGATAGCCGAGAATAAATACTTTATGACAAGGTGAAGCTCTAGCTCGATAAGAGCGACTAAAGAGACGAAAGATTGCCACATAAACGATTTTAAAGCGGATGTCTAACAAAACAAAATAGCAAAAAATAAACTTAAAACTTATGATAACAGTTTCCATGGTTAGTTCCTCTACGGCGTGATAACAGTGAATTCGTATAAGCCATTCAGTTGGTCACGAAACGAAACGAAAGAACATAATATAAATAAAAACAAAAAATAAACAGACTCATATACAGAACAATTTAATTAAATTCTTTTTGTTATTTTTTTTGCACAGAATCGTAAAGCGTGGCCGATTTTATTGGTTAACTGGCAACACAAAACAATTGAACAATTGAACAATTGGTTTGCTGTCCGTCCGTGTTTACTGTGAATGAACTGTCACGGTATTGTGACCTGAACTGACCCATTGATATGCTCGCTATGAGATAATCATTTTATTATTCTCAAACATATTTAACATATCTATTACGCCTTACATAATAACTATTTTACATTGTTAATAGTTTACAATACAAATTGATAACTAACAAAAACAAACTTTTTGTGCGTAAACTTTTGAATTATTTCGCATTAAGTATTTAAGTTAGCTGAAGCATAACCTCCATGGTCACTTTATTAGCTTTAGTGAAAGTGTTTAAACGAGGCTTCAATCCAAATTAATAGCATATATTATTATCCAAGTGCATAGTTATTAGTTATAACAATTTAAAGGAAGTTAAGATATTTTGACTCTTTTCAAAGCTAACTTTATGATTTTTGCACGCTGATTTTCCTATTTTATTCGAATTAAAATCAATAAAAAATGCTTATCAAATGAAAGCAACCATAACAACATTTATCAAATATAAAAAAATTAATTAAAATCACTTTTCTAAAAATATACTCAAATGGGCCTAATTTACTTCCATGCCAGAATATAGCTCTAATATTAATTATGATAAATAGCATGGTAATTGTTTATAAAAAAAAGGTCGCAAAAAATGTATGTATTAAAAACACGTTGCCAAATGAGTTCATTTGCGTGTGTATCTACACATAAAAAAGTTGCAATTTTCTCTTTAGAAACTGCACATATTAATAATAATTTGAAATCGTAACAGATTGTTGAGCTAAATATAGATTATATATATGTTGATTTTTTCTCTGGATTTGCTGTTCACATTGCAATAGTTTTAGTTGGGGGCACATGCAATTTATGTAATTTAATTTTAATTGCAATGATTTTCGTATGCAAAATAATTGCCGTGACACGCATTTCCAGTCTAGGGAGTGGAAACTGTGAAAAATGGGAGAACAGCGGCAAGGTCTCCGACTGTTTCATGCCTATATTTAATTAATTTGCAATTACAGTTGCAATTTAACGTGGAGATAAGCCCATCAATTGAGGCGGGGCCAGAATCCAGTGGCCAGCACGATTGCAATCCCGAACCGCCCACACAATGCAATTGAACCCATTTAACTTTGCGATTCAACAATTGCATCATTTCAGCTTTCTAAACCACAGACAAATTGTCGCAACGGGCACGTTTTACACGACTTCCCATCAAAGCTACAGTTGTTGATAATTAACCCGTTCTGAAAAACCAAAAATTTTTGCATTTTTGGCAAATTTTGCTTGTTTAATTTTATATATATTATATACCTTATCATAAACAGTAACACAGAGCTAATTCTGTTCAGTTGTTTCTCGAAAATTAGCCCGAAACACACGTACTTAAAGATATGTTGCCAGCTTTATCTGAGACAAGCGGTTAGATAAATTTTTGACCGATTTAAAATTTGAAGTGCAATTTATAAATATATATACATTGATACATACAAGCGAAACAAAATAAAATTTTTCAACGAAGAAGTCCCGCAAGGATACCTATAAAAAAGTTAGATTATCAATTGTGCATTGATAAGATTAGATATAAATTGGTTGCAGTTAAACACAGGTTATTTTTTTTTTTGTTTTTGCAGCAACAACTTGCTGGATCAATTACTTAAAAGATCAACGATAAATATTACATTGAAGAACCATATGTCAAACGTATTTGCAAATGTTTTTTTTGCCTTCTGTTTTGCGCTGATAATGCGTCAAGTTGTAAAAATTTCGCCATTACCATTTTAATTTCCATTTGAGGTCGGCACTATTCTAACAACAATAACAACAAAGACAACAACAATGTTTACTGCAGTCCACGTTGCTTTAAGAACCCCCTGCTTATAGGCACTGTGGTCTCAGTTGTCGCTCACTGGCGAATCGTGCAACTCGTAAAGCACTCCAATATTAGGGAAAAACATATTTATTTTACATTAAAAAAATTAATAATAATAAAAGTAAGTTAATAAGGTGCAAATGTTCGCTATCAGCAAGCAACTATTATTGTTTTTAAAGTGATTGAAAAAATGTCTAAGCAATTGTTTAAAAAGTGAAACTGGTAATGAAATTTGAATAGTAAAATTGCTGAATTAAAATATTTTTTTAATTGTTAAATTTAATTAAAATTTAATAAAAATTGAACCAAAAAAAAATAGACATAAATTTTTAAAATAAATTGAAAAGTAGTTAACTTAGTACAGAATATATTAATGGTGAAAAATTTGTTTGCTGCCTCAACTAATTATAAAAAAAAAATTCAAAAATTAAAAAGTTGTTTATAAGATAACAATACATATTAGATTTAAAAAATCTGTGCAGCTGTTGACAACCCTACTGTTCGTAACTGAAATTAAAAAGTACCAAAAGCTAGACACAAATAGCAAATATGTCAAATATCTATCTCCCAAAAAAACTAGCAATTTTACATGATATTTGCAAAGTTAAAAATGCCTTGTGATCTTTGCACCTAAACCAACAAAATGGCCATAAAAAGAAAGAACCAAATAAATATGGAAATGTGTGAAAAACTTGAAGTGCCATGTAAACAAGATAAAATGCACTGAAGAGCACATAAACTTTGCATAGACAATGTCATTAAATGTAATAAAAGAAGAAGAAGATTATTATTGACCCACTAAAGCAAAGAACCCACGAAACTTACGTGCAAAAGATAATTAATTGATATCAGCATCAACGCAAAGCACAGAATACATCAAAATGGGGGAAAAGTGCCAAAACAATAAGAGATAAGATATAAAAGATTATTCAAAACGAAATAAATTCAGCAAACACAAACGTTGCAGCTGTGCTCAGTGGGCGGCAAGTGAAACAATTGTCACGTTTTCGCATATTTAAAATAAAAACAAAAATTAAAAAAAAGAAAAATAGCGTCGAGTCTCGAATATCGCCCCATTGCGCAATTACATTTGTAATTGAGAGTCGAGACGAGTGCAGAAACAAGAGTCGCTAAATTTTAGAATTAAATAGTTGTAGAACAGTCTTCACTGGCAGGTGCGTGATTCTGTGCGAGATAAGAGCTTAACTATTTATGAAAATTACAGATTATGTTTATATATATATTGTTTATCTTGCAGAAGATGTAAAGACAACAGAAAATCGGCGCTTCACCCACTTAACGCAACCAAAGACGGTTAAGGCCCTTTCCCGCCCACCTCCCACAGCCAAAATCCAAGGACCAAGAGCCAAGCACAGGTTGCCGTTAACCCATCTCCTAAATAGTCCCAACACTATATAGCAAAAATTATAACGCCCAATGACTGCCAATAGCCTGTTAGGAAGATCCTTGCTAAATGAAGGTGAGTTGAGATCAGGTATTATTTTTTTTATATAATATTCGAATATTCGAAAATTGACTTTTCTAGACATTGAAAAGCTAATTTTGAGCTCTTTAAAAGATCGATATCTGATCGAAGATATTTTCAGATATTTTGGCAAGCAAAAAAGGTTTTTAGAAAAAAATAAAATATTTTTATAATATTTTTTAGTATTTTTTTTTTTTTAGTAGACCCATGTTGATAATTTCTTACCTATATTAAAAATTAAAAAAATAAAAAATTACATATATAAGCTAATTTTTCAACTGATCGAATCCAATCCGGCTGAATTCGATATTTACAATTTTTTTTTTTTTTGTAAAAATGTTTATATTTTATTTAAACAGGTTTCAGTAAAACTTAATCTAGTTTTACATTATATATAAAATTATAAAATCAATTTTTTTTTATCCCCCCGCAGGACGTTCCAACAAACGTTCGTTCATCTCCCTGCTTGTCGGCCTGATCGTTGGCTTCTGCCTGGCAGAGCTGTTTGTGATATCCTCCACGCCGGAACGTGGCGAGTTCGTGCCGTACGATGGCCATCGGCACGGCGATGTCAACGATGCCCATCACAGCCACGACATGCTGGAGCTGGCCGGACCAGAGCAGGATGTGGGCAGTCACGAGCACGTGCACGAGAACACCACCATTGCGGAGCGGCTGTACGGGGAGGTGCGCATCCTCTGCTGGATCATGACCAGTCCGGCCAATCACCAGAAGAAGGCGCGTCACGTGAAGCGCACCTGGGGCAGGCGCTGCAACAAACTGATCTTCATGAGCTCCGCCAAGGACGACGAACTGGATGCCGTCGCCCTACCCATCGGCGAGGGACGCAACAATCTGTGGGGCAAAACGAAGGAGGCCTACAAATACATCTACGAGCATCACATCAACGACGCCGACTGGTTCCTCAAGGCCGACGACGACACCTACACGATCCTCGAGAACATGCGCTATATGCTCTATCCCTATAATCCCGATACGCCCGTTTACTTTGGCTGCAAGTTCAAGCCGTATGTGAAACAGGGCTACATGTCCGGCGGAGCTGGCTACGTCCTCAGCCGTGAGGCGGTTCGTCGCTTTGTGCTGCAGGCGCTGCCCAATCCCAAGCTGTGCAAAAAGGACAACTCTGGCGCCGAGGACGTGGAAATGGGCAAGTGCATGGAGAACGTCAAAGTCCTGGCGGGTGATTCTCGCGATCAAAACGGGCGTGGACGCTTCTTTCCGTTTGTGCCCGAGCATCATTTGATACCCTCGCACACCGACAAAAAGTTCTGGTACTGGCAGTACATCTACTATAAAACAGACGAGGTACAGATAAGAAAAATATATAGTTTCGCAGAATTGAATTTTCATAAGAAAATCCTAATCTCCCATTCAATAATTAATAATCAATTGTCTTTATCCAAATACTAAATCATGTCTTATCTGTTTTTTATAGGGTCTGGACTGCTGTTCAGATAATGCCATATCATTTCATTATGTCTCGCCCAATCAAATGTATGTGCTGGACTATTTAATATATCATCTGAGGCCATATGGCATTATCAATACGCCCGATACTCTACCCAATAAGCTGGCGCTGGGCGAATTAATGCCAGCGCCCAAGGAACCAAAGGAGCCCAAGGAAAGCAAGGAAATTAAGGAGCCAGAGACATCAAACGCTGTCATTACACAAAATGAAACGCAGTAATTCTGGGCGGATATTACTTGTATATATGAATATATCTTGTGTAAATATTAAGATCGAAGTTAGTTTAACACACTTGCCATTTCCAAATGTTGTCTCTTGTATTAGTTCAATTCGCTCAGGCTAAGTTTTATTTTTAGCTGCTCTTGTACAAAATACCAAAATCAGAATACTAGAGTGCTGTTAGTTTAGTTTGTAATAAAGTCTGCGCAATTATCGTATTTAAAATATATACATATAACTAGACATATAAACATTTAATTAGGTATTCATAATGCGCATGCTTAGCTCTCAAAACAGCGCTAATATATATTATATATACATATATTATATATAGTTAGCAATACAAAATACATTTACAAATTGTCATACATATTTCGGTAAGCTTTAATACGTACATATACATACATATATACATCGGTATTGCCACAGAGCACATGTATTACACTCTACCATTTACTCTTAAATATTTAATAAAATATTGTGTAACAAATAAACTATGACATTTTCTTACCCGAAATTAATTGAGATATTATGAAAAATTAATCTTAGTTTTTATTTATATTCACAAATATTGAAGAAAAAGTAAAAACCATCTTTGAGAAATCGTTTGCAACGAACTCTTTAAAATTCAAAAATACTCGAATTCTACTGTAAACTGCTTGGCAAGCAGTTGTGCAAAACTGTCGTCAAGAACAGCTTTGAACTGCTTTTAAACTGCTTTTATTGTCGACATTCCAAGTGCGTTCCCACGTCAACATATTCACGATCTAGTTTAGTTTAGCACGGTTATACGTTATAAAATAAAATAAATATAAAATTTAAAATATATACAAAGTAAAAATAGATAATAAATAATAATTAATATTTTTTGGCAATTGCATGAAATCATAACCATATTTATTATTATTATTATTATTGACTGATTATTTAATTTATTCATTTAATATCTAGTTCATTTTATATCCAGTTTGTAGCCCAGTGCATTTTTATATTACTAGACACGCTCGACTGCGCTCTGTTTGCTGATAAACAATTCGATCCTTATATTTGATTAGCTTCGGTCCAGCATAAAAAATATAATCTCACAGAGACCACTTTCAATTTGCACAATTGTCATTTGGTGACAATTTTTTGCCAAGTCAAACACAGACTACAAATTTCAATTTAAACAATTGACATTTGGTCAAACAAAAAGAAATACAAATACAATTTAAATTACAAATTCTTAATCTAAATGGAGTCTATAAGAACCGGAGTGAAGGGAATTTCAAGTCCGAGTCATTTAAAAAATACGCGTCTTTTCGGATCAGTCATGAATTGAAATGTTATAGTAAAATCTGAAATTGTTTCCATTCGAAATTAAATAATATTACAATAATATAATATATAAATTGTGTGTTTTTAAAATTCCCAATTTTAAATTGAGAGCTAATTTCATTCGTTATGCTGTTATAAATATGTCTGCTGGCGAACAGGGAGTTTTCGAAGCCCGTTTGATTTCCATACTGATCGCGGGCTTTGTCATCGGATTTTGTCTGACAGAACTATTCTACAGTGTGTCACAGAAAAAAGCTCACACCGTGGCCGTGAAAGACCATCCCTGCCAGCACCAAAAAGAAAACTCTTCCCGAGCCGAGCAACTGAAGAGGGAGGTGCGCGTTCTCTGCTGGGTTTTGACCAATCCTGCAAATCACAGGACGAAGGCGCTCCACGTAAAACGCACCTGGGGCAAACGCTGCAATGTTTTCCTGTTCATGAGCTCTGAAGTGGATAATGAACTGCCCACAGTCAAACTGACAGTGGGAGAGGGTCGGGAGCACCTATGGGAAAAGGTGAAGGAGGCGTTCAAATACGTCTACAAGCATCATTTTAACGATGCGGATTGGTTCTACAAAGCCGATGACGACACCTATGCCGTTATCGAGAACATGCGCTATATGCTCTATCCTTATAGTCCAGAGACGCCCGTTTACTTTGGCTTCAAGTTCAAGCCGTATGTGAAACAGGGCTACATGTCCGGCGGAGCTGGCTACGTGCTCAGTCGGGAGGCACTGCGTCGCTTTGTGGTGGAGGGCATACCCGATCCGAAGATGTGTCTGCCTGGCACCGCGGGCGATGAGGATGTGGAGATTGGCAAGTGCATGGCGAATCTGAACGTGACGGCTGGCGATTCTCGGGACAGCAGTGGGCGTGGTCGCATGTATCCGTTTAGCCCAGGAAATCATTTACACATCAACATTGATAACACTTATTGGTACTGGAATTACATTTACTACAATACAACAGATGTGAGAATCGAACTGAATTACGACAAACTAAAAAAAAACTAACTGCATTTTTGTTCTCAGGGTCCAAACAGTGTCTCAAATACGGCCGTATCTTTTCACTATATCTCGCCCAAGGAGATGTATGCATACGACTATTTTATTTATGATCTCCAACCCTTTGGACGGACAATTGAACAATTGCCGCTGCCCGAAAAACTGGCTGTGGGCGAATTCTTGCCTGAGCCAAAGACAACAACACTGCAAACCGACTGATCATATCATATATAATTGCTTTAATTTAACTAATAAATAACTTAGGCTAGACTAGACTAATAATTGATTATTAAAGCTATGAAAAATTCTTCGCATGCAATTAATCCGCATCACACGTACTTTAAAGATATATTTGAAAAACTTTTAATCAATATTTCTTTAGTTGAACGTGCCATTTATATATTTATAGCATGAATATATAGAGTTGAGTCTTTCATTATCGTCTCTCAGTTTATGTCAAGCAAGCGGAACAAGAGAAAGTTCCCATCGAAGAAAATTCCACAAGAATACCTATAAAAACTTAGTTTAGCAAGTGTTCAAGTTGTGTTCACAATTAAATAATTTAATATTTTTTTTATTGCATTTTTAAGTCAATCTATAACTAAATGTGTTTTGACTTACATTTTTGCCAGTGGTTATCACAATGTTAAAAAACATCACAGAAATTCCACCAGAATGTAATCAAAAACTTAATACAGTGTAATAAATACCCCAACCCCCAGAATCGGGCAAAATATATTTTTTTTTATACTAATTATGACATCCGTAATTAAAAAATTACAATTTAAAATTTTTAAAAAAGTTTTTCGATAATGAATAGGAAGTATTTTTTCGCAAAAAAAAAATCAAAAATATTAGATTTTTATAAATGCAGAATAAATCTAGAGGCAAAAAATTGATTAGACATGAAAATCGGTGAGTTTTGACAATGTTATGGGGGTTCGAAGAATTAGAGCTATGGATCAGAGAGCTTTACTTGTTAAAATTGTCGTCAATTTTGGCATGATTTTTGACCAAAAATTGTGACACCCGTAATCGACTAAAAATATGAATTTGCAATTCTGTATTTTGGAAAAAAATATTATCAAAAATAATAATGGAAGAAAATTAAATTTTTAAAAATGAACACATTTTAAGTACAGAATTAAACTAGAAACTAAACTAAACTAAACACAAACGAAAAGCAGTTGAGTTTTGACAAAGTTATGAAGGTTCGAAATATGGGAGCTGTGGATCATGTCAACATTTGATTTGAAAAATAGATATTTGCAGCTATTTTGAAAAAAAAAACAATATACCCATTTTACCTGTAAAAATAAAACAAAACTCGAGTATATAATGGCTGCAGATAAGCGCATGTAATTTATTTTGGTAGGACCCATTGCTCGGATCAATTAGATCAATTGCTTGACAGATAAACGACTTCCTAAAAGTATGAAAAAATTTATGTCAAAAGTAATTCCTTTTATTTTTCGCTGATAATGCGTCGGGCTGTAACTTTACCATTTCAATTTCCATTTGAGGCCGGAACTATTCTAGCAACAACAACAACAACAACAACAACAACGAAAAAACGATGTTCACTTCAGTCTACGTCGCTTTAAGAACCCCTGCTTATATGCACTGTGGTCTCAGTTGTCGTTCGTTGGCGAATCGTGCAACTCGTAAAGTACTCCAATTTTAAGAAAAAACATAATTTATTTTACATACAAAAATTAATACTAATAAAAGTAAGTTAAAAGGGTGCAAGTGTCAGCTATCAGCAAGCTAAACAATTATTGTTTTTAAAGTGATTGATCAAAAACCGAAAATATCTATGAAAATTGTATATGCTATTCTTTGCCAAAGTGTTGACAATATCTTAAGTTAAAATATATGTCTTTAGTTTGCCGAAGATCACCAATTAAAAAGTATCAAAAGTTAGACACAAATGGCAAATATCTCTAGTAATAAAGCTAAAAACACGAAATAACAAAATATGCGTGTCGACCAAAAACTAGCAATTTTACATGATATTTGCAAAGTTTAAAATGCGTTTGTGAGCTTTGCACCTGAACCAACAAATTGTCATGCAAAAGAACCAAATAAATATGGAATTGTGTTAAAGTCTTGATGTGCCATGCAAAGCAAGTTTAAATACATACAGTGGATAACATTAATATTCGGATTTTTTCTATTTCAAAAGCGAATAAAATGTATAAAACTAAAATGAAAATTTTTAAATATAAAAATAGTATGATACAGCTTGTTTAATTACCTTTTCATAATGGTACATATATTAGGATTTAATTTAAAATTAAAGAAATAAATAAATATAAACAAAAAAAGCTCAAAATTTGCGCAACATTAATATTCGATTAATATTCGAAAAAGGAAAAGGAAAATTAAAATGTGACAATTACATCACATTATGTCAAAATTACATCTCAAAATATTTGTCAATTTAAATCGATTAGCCAAATTGTGATCTATTTACACAGAAATTAATTAACATTGTTAAATCAAAACAGCTCGTCTTTCTGATCTAGTATATGAACTTTGAAAATGCCTTTTGAACCAGTGGTTTTCAAAACAAGCTCATTGGAACTGAAAATTTCTTGAGCAATGCGTTTTTATTGACACAAGTGTCTCAAGATGAGAGCATAAAAAACCAACAACAACAAAATGCTCTACAGTTATACTTTAGCAACAACAAAATGCAGACACGCTCGGAAGGTAATCAGAAAACCAGAAATGAAAATCTGAAACCAACATAATATTAATAAAATAAAAATCATTTGTAGGACATCGTAAAATCCTTGCACTTGTTGTGGGTTTGTTGGTGACATTTATCTTGGTTAAACTCTATTCAACGCCGATGAAAATAGATCCCTTCGACACATTTATCCTAAAACAAATGCAAACCCAAATAAATGCGAAACATGATAATGAAGCTAATATAAAACTATAAAGAAATAAGCTTAAAACTTACTTACGCAAAAATTAATAATAAAACTTGAATTTTAAATGCTAACTCTCCCAAATTTAATATCTTTTATGGTATTTTGACTGATAGACTGACACGAATTTGAAAAACTGTGAGAGCAACAAAAACACGCTACCAATGATAAAAGAAATTAAACACAGAATAAAAAAAAAAACTTCATTTGGTATCTCTTTCTGTGTTGTTGTTTGCACAGTTGTTCTCTAACACAAGTGTCTGTCTGTCTGTCTGTTGTTAGCCATATCTTTGAGAACTCCCAATTTCAGAGTTTAGTTGATTCGGCAACGTGAAATAGTTCGTTTCGATTGCGTTCTATTCCATAATTATATATAAAGAAAAATAAATAATGTACACGTGTTAAAATTTGCTAAAATTTACTATTTATATATATTTTAAAAAATTGTTTGACCTAAAGTTGAGAGACCTTCCCAAAATGGGCTTACACTCGGTGCTTTACGAAGGTAATCCACATCAATTTCAAACATCATTCAAAAATATTCAAAATTTATTTTAAATATTTCAGCGAGGGGCTCCAAAACACGTTCCGCCCTCACGCTCATAATTGGTCTGCTCATCGGATTTTGCATGGCTCAACTTATTTCCTACATTACCATATCTGAAGACATCAAATCCATCAATATTTTGTCCACCAGCGAGTCCCACAAACATCATACCTCCATCGATACCATAATTCCCAATCTGAATGCGATTCAACACGAACATCCAAATGACAACTCCTCGCTAGCGGATCAGCTCAAGAAGGAGGTGCGCGTCCTCTGCTGGGTCATGACCAATCCCACCAATCACAAGAAGAAGGCGCGCCACGTAAAACGCACCTGGGGCAAACGCTGCAACATTCTCCTGTTCATGAGCTCCGGAGCGGACGAGGAGCTGCCCACGGTGAAACTGGATGTGGGCGAGGGTCGGGAGAATCTTTGGCGCAAGGTGAAGGAGGCGTTCAAATACGTCTACAAGCATCATTACAACGATGCGGATTGGTTCTACAAAGCCGATGACGACACCTATGCCGTGATCGAGAATCTGCGCTATATGCTCTATCCGTACAATCCAGAGACACCCGTGCACTTTGGTTTCAAGTTCAAGCCCTTTGTGGAACAGGGCTACATGTCCGGCGGAGCTGGCTACGTGCTCAGTCGGGAGGCAATGCGTCGCTTTGTGGTGGAGGGCATACCCGATCCGAAGATATGTCTGCCTGGCACGGTGGTCAATGAGGATATAGAGATTGGCAAGTGCATGGCGAATCGGATATCAATGGGCGTGGTCGCATGTTTCCCTTTGTGCCGGAGCAGCACATAATCCCCAACAAGGATCCGAATTTCTGGTATTGGAAATACCTGTACTATAAGACAGACGATGTGAGTTGAATACTAAATATTATTTGGTAAATTAAATTGAAAATTTCCACTTTTTATTTAAGGGTCTCGATTGCTGCTCGGATAATGCCATATCATTTCACTATGTTGCGCCCAATATGATGTATGTGCTGGATTATCTGATATATCACCTAAAGCCCTATGGGGTGGTGAGAACACCCCAAGTTCTGCCCGCCAAACTGGAAGTGGGCGAATTCTTGCCCCCGCCAAAGGAAGAGCCCGCCAACAGCAATGAGGATTCCGTAGATGACGAAGACAGGATATCTACGACAACAACTGTGGCACCGAAGGAGCCCGATGCGAGAGAAGTGGACTCGAAGGAAGTTGCCTTAGACGAGGCTAAAACGAAAAAAGAAAATTTGAAAAATGTTACAAAAATTAAGAGAGAAGCGAGGCGACTCGAAAATTTAAATGTTTAATATGCATAGAAATATATAATTGTAAATATATAATAATATAGTCTTTTTTATACCCTGAACCCATTGAAAATGGGTGAAACAGGGTATTATGGTTTTGTTGAAATGTATGTAACAGGTAGAAGGAGGCATCTCCGACCCCA
>SCDY01001137.1:0-54778 GCA_004143825.1 Drosophila micromelanica
AGATGCTTCCTTCTGCCTGTTACATACATTTGCACAAAACCATTATACCCTTTTTTACCCATTTTCAATGGGTTCAGGGTATAAAAAGACCATCCTCATCAAAATCGGTTGAGTTTTGGCAAAGTTACGACTAGTGAAAGCTGAGACATATCCTTATATGGGAACTAGGGTATATATTCGAAAATTTTTACATGAATTTGCTCCAAAAATTTAATTTTTAAACTGAAATTTTGAATTCATATAGACATCGAATCAGGAACAAAAAGACCATCCTTATGAAAATCGGTTGAGTTTTGGAAAAGTTACGACTGGGCAAAGTTGAGACCTATCCTTATATGGGAACACCTTATATGGGAACTAGGGTATATATTTGAAAATTTTTGACATGAATTTGGACATAAAATTTTAGTTTTAAACTGAAATGTTGAATTCATCTAGACACCGAACCATGAACAAAAAGATCCGTATAAAAATCGGTTGAGTTACGACGGATTGATTGAAGCTTAATTTTTGCAAATAAACGCTTTACGCTTAGAAATATGTAAAATGTGCTGAGTGCCATAGTTCAAATATCCACTCTATATGAGGTAAATTGTTAGCGAGGCAGATGAACTTTTAAAAGTTACATGTATCTTTGCAGCTACGTTGCGTAGTCTTTGTTTGTAAACAAACCTTAAACATTGTTTTCAAACTCAGGGTATCTTCTAGTCGGGCGGCCCCGACTAGAGCCTTCTCACTTGTTTAATTAAACAAACTTGTTATTTACCGCATTTAAGTTACTCGCTAACTGGTTGTTATTTTCACTTAATTTAATAACTGCTTATAGAACATGCTGCGCATAATCAAATAAAATGGTATTTAGGTGTGTGCGTGCTTTGTCAATAATTAATTAAAAATACAAATTTGTTTAACTTTTAATGTTAAGACCTCTATTGGGGGGGTCTTTATGTATGCCAGTTACGCAGTAAACTGTCGCCTACCGCAAGCTTAAAAACACAACAATTACGCAGAAAATGTATACATATGTATATACTTGCTGCCTTGTGCCGGCTTCAGTTCGTCAACTTGCTGTTATCGTTTTTCTAATCGCGCAAAATAAAAAAAAAAATAAAGAACGCTTAAAATAGCAAGCCGTAAAAAGTAAAGTAAATAAAAATGCCTATAAATTTTGTTTTCGTTCAATTGTTGACCTTCTTCTTTTTCAATATATTGGAGATTAGTTCGTTGAATTCCTATTTGTCAGCTATTTGATAAGACCTGCCCCCTATTAGTTGCTGTCGGTCCCGGCGAGCGTTAAATTAGTGCAATACCTGCTTAGCTGCATATTTGCTACTCCCCCACTTGCGGCGCCCAGTTGGCGTCGTTGATTTAACTTGGAGCACGTTTACCCGCTGAAAAGCTACTTGTTATTGTTATTTTTACATACCGACTTTTGCGGCCGGCATTTGTCGCCGCTTGGCTGACTCGCTAACAATCAATTTCAATTTACTGCAACGTAGAAAACCACAAAATACACCCCGCATATCCCTTTTGTGGCACGCTATCAGCGGGCTGAAGAGTAGACTGGAAAATGGGTATTTTTGCACGTTTTCTGCCACTGTCCGATGTTATTTTTATAATCTGAACCCATTGAAAGTGGGTAAAGTAGGTATAATGTTTTTTTTACAAAAGTAACAAGCAGAAGAATGAGGCACCAACGGCCACATTAAGTATATAATGTACCTACTCGTTAATCGCAACAAAATGTTGAACCCAGTGAGAACAATTTTATAAATTAAAAAATTAGACTAGAAAACTGATTTTTTGTGATATTACTATTATTATTATATTACAGTTTTCTCTTCTTATTAGGGCTTCTCATTAACAGTCTCACCAACTTCATTATTGTCTTTTATTAGAATACAAATTTTCACAGAGTGTGTGTGCGATTTAATGTTCAGGGTATCTCCTAGTCGGGCACTTTCGACTAGAGCATTCTTACTTGTTTTTATACAATTTGTTTTGTAAGACCCGCCAGGCCCCTTGATTCTGTTGACAAAGTCAGCGTCGGCGTCGACCGCGACAACGCATTGTTAGCTGGGTATATTTAAAATTGGTAAATTGCATTAGAATTGCCTCAGTTGTGCTTCGTCGATCGTTCGTTGTGGAACTATGCAAATAAAAAGAATATATATACATATATCAATTTAAATATTTATAAATATCTGCTTTGTAACAACATTTCAAGTGTTACTTTAGATCTTTGCAACTCTATTGCGTATTTATCATTGCGATTTGTTATTGCTATCAACGTGAAAGGCAAGTTCAAGGTTTGTTTACCGAATATTCTCAAGGTTCTGTCAATCGTTATTGTTGTGCATAGTTGCTTTTATACTGTAACGTTAATCAAATGAAGTATGATAAATGCATATAATTTTTTGTTTCTGCTATACAGAAAAATCTCATCTAAGCAATGACCTTGGATTATCAGAAAATACTTTGTAGAATTATATATTCTTATCTATGTGCAAACATATTTTATTTCTAAAGATTTTATTTTTAAATTTCAAATACGTCAGAGTTAGTGGGTTCAAATGTCTTTAAACAGATAAGCCAAATATAAATACACACACATACGTATGCATTTGTTTTAGGCAAATGTACTTACAACAATTACTTAAACAACACGCTGCAAGCACGTGAGCCATAGGAAAATGTTTGAGTGGAAAATTTCTGACACCAATGCCATTTACAAGCATGACTCATTTGAATGTCCTGCATTTGGCTCTGAGTCATTAAATAAGGAATTTTTGGGTGAATGCTCAAAATTTGTTTACGTGCTGTGAGCCGCATTTAAGGACACAACTAGCGTGTTCTAATTCATTTTATAAAATACATGTACTATTTAATATTATATATATAAATTATGCATTTTATAAGTATACGATAATAGATGTAAGAAAAAAAAAAAAAAAAAACAAACTACGCGCAACTCATGAAGAAATCTTTCGCTCTCTCGCTTCTCTCTTCTTAAATCTCTTGCATAGCGAGTTTTCCAACCACCCGCAGTTGCTGCGACTGTGGCCTACGTGCCGAAAATCACATGTTTGTTTTGCTTCTTTTTTTTACTTTACACAATTACAAACTGTTGCGAGCGAGATAGCATATGTTTATGTTTACTGCCAAATAGTGTTTTGATTGCGTTCCCGGTTGCTCACCTGTTAATTATTTTGTTTATATTTGTAAGCAAAGCTCCTAATATCTTTAAAACTGAAAAAGTTTTTGGTATAGAAAATGCTTACAAAAACACAAAATGGAACGAGCACGTAGTGCACACATACATACATGCATATGTACTAATAAAACCTGTATCCATATACTATACAGGGTGCTCTGCAGTATGCGCTGTCGCTCGCTGCCTTGGCCCCGGCAAATTGCGCCGCTCTCGTTCTCTCCCGCTCGAACACACATACACACATAAACCGGCGCATCGGCTGATTTTTGTTTTTATTTTGATTTGCCTTTATGTTGGTTGTTGCTTTGTAAAACCAGTTTTTGTTGTTGCTGTTGCCTGGCCCTCTTTGTCCGCTGCTGCGTCGAGCTCTGCTGATGTTGTTGCTCTTTTTGTTTTACAAATTCGTTGTATTCGTTTTTGCTCACGTAGTCAACGCGTGCACAGCGTACAGCAGCAGCGACGCGAGCAGCGGCTGAGCTGTCATTGCCTTTCGGCGTGCTTGTCGCGCACAGAATTCAACCAACAGCTAAAGAGAACGGACGCGTTTTAAAAAAGTGCTCCACGCCAACTGAAAATAAACAGCCATTTGTTTAAACAATTTGTGAGAGTAAAAGCAGCAACAACAATTGAATCAATTAATGTGTGTGCGTTTTGTGTGAAAGGCAAACCGTGTGAGAGATAAGATACAAGAGGAACTTCATGCAGCAATATTAAATAATTTTATAATTATTATAAAGAACATTGTCCCTAAAATTAGTGGCATTTTTTGAAAATTTTAAGGTAAGGACTGTTACATACACATACTATGTATGAATGTATTTAGGTATTTGTGTATCTCGCCACGAACTGTATCTGGGTTAGGGACACTCCCTAAGCCGATTGGCTGCCTGCCTTGGCATTTGTTGTTGTCGCATGCCACATGACGTTCTAGGTTATGTTGAAAGTTGTGGCCATAAAAAAGTAGAACAAAGTTAAATTGATTTTTCAATCAACACCATGACGCACATTAGAGAAAACAAATAATGATTAACTCAATTTAAACACATTTCTTTCATGCAGATATCAACAAAACAAGTGGGCAGCCCTAAAGCTGGCAGCTCGCCATTGGACAAACGCGTATTGCAGCCTAAGGCGTTACAGCAGCAGCAACAGCAGCAGCAGCAGCAGCAGCAATCGAAACAGACTGTCAGCAACAATAATAATAATAGTAACAATCAAGGCGCACAGAATATTAATAGCAACAAAAAGACACAGCAGCAGCAGCAGGCAGCAGCAAAACAGACAGCAATCACCACCACAACAACAGCAACTACAGCAGCAACAACAGGGGCAGCAGCCGCCGCAACAGCAACAACAAGCGACTCCGTTTCGACAAATGGTGAGCAAATGTTCTCGCATTCGTGTTCTCCCTCTTTCTCTCTGTTTACTTGTGTCTCCCTCTTTTTTTCTCTCGGCGCAACTGCGTCGGATATACGATACGACGTGATGTTGTGATTGGTCTGATTCAAATTAATTCTTATATTTACAATACGCTTTCCATTATTCCATGCAGTTGATGCGACTATTGCGGATACTCTTGCCAGTGGTGTGGTAAAGGACAAAAAGAAGGTCAACCAAAAGGTACAAGATTTCAGCTATCTTCAAATTTTTTTTTAGAAAATGTCTAACAAATTTCTTTGAACTCTTCTCGGTTATAGGCTAGCGATTTCAGCAACGTTGGTGAGTGGCCGACGCTTATAGGCGGTGTGGCTGGCAGTGGCAAAGCCACCGTTAACGAAACCAAGCGTAGCTCAACAAAAAAACAGCCAGTTGCCAAAGCAACAGCAGCATCAGTCACATCAATTCAACCCGCAGCAGCATCCGTAGCCCCAGTAACAGCAGCAGCAGCTTCCACCAGCGAGGCCAGTGCAGAGCCAAAAGTTGCCACAGTTGCCGCCAGTAACAGTAGCAACAGCAACAGTGGCCAAGCGAATAACGCCACAGCCAGCACGAGTCATGATGCCAAGAGCCAGCGAGAGGGCGAGCAACCCACTGGCAGCGCAGCTGTCCCAGCTGCTGGCGCCCTTGCCGGTGCTGCCATTAACAAGAAAATACCCAAGCACAAGTGGCGTCCGCTGCAAATCGATCTGGCCAAGTCTAGCCGCCCCAAGCCAATTGGCGGCCGGCCCAATCGTCGATTCAGTGACGATGCCTACGAGCAGCGGCGTCCGCCACGTGCCTACAATGAGCGCAGCGGCCCAGCGGCAGCCAGAGGCGCTGAGGGCCACTCAGGAGGCGCAACAGAGTCGCGGCCTCATGGTGGCCGTTATGCGTACAACGCACGCACGTCTGCTCCAGCCGAGCGCGTGGATTCCTGGCGTAGCAGCGGCACCAGTGCCGCTGCCTACGATGAGCCGCGCACAGGCTCAGGAGCCGAAGGCGGGGCAGCCGGTGCCGCGACAGCGCCAGGGACTGCCGGGCTGCGGGGCCCACGTCGTTTCCGGACGTCGTACCGAGGCGGCCGGCAAGGGCGCGGTGGATTCACAAGACCGGGACCAGGTCGTCCAACTAATCGCATACCACGCCATCTGTTAGCTTCCGGCGAGTACGTCAACTATTTACCGGCGGATGCAGCCGGCGCAGATTCCTCGCAATCCTATGTCCTCATGGGCACCCACTATTTCGGCAATGTGCCGGCTGCGTACATCGAAATGGACGCTGCTAGCGTCAAGGAGGCCATCAAGAAGCAAGTGTAAGTAATTTCTGCAATTCAGCACATCAACTTTTGTAGTCCAGCACTTAAGTTCAAATTTCCAGGAGCATAATAGATCTCAATAAAAATTTAGAGTTATGCAAAGTTTTTTAAATTCAAAACCCTAATGTAATTAAAATTATTATTATTATATTAAATACAACGGAAATTCTAGGGAGTTCAAGTAGTGCTATTACAATATAAAATTCTTTTTATTATGTACATTTAAATTCAATAATTAGGTATAAGTAATTTTAACCCTTACGAAAGAAAGCTGTTGCTAGAAAAATCCTTGCCGAATTCTCAGATACTACTTGGTTAAACTTTAAGAGATTCTTCACATGCATTTTGATTAACGGTTTTCATATTGCACCTACCCCCTTTCGCACAGTGAATACTATTTTAGCGAAGATAATCTTAACGGGGACTTCTTTTTGCGCCGCAAAATGGATCCAGAGGGTTATATACCGGTCACCTTGATCGCCTCGTTCCATCGCGTCCTGGCCCTTACCACGGATGTGGCACTCATTGTCACTGCCATCAAGGAGTCGGACAAATTGGAACTTTTCGAAGGCTACAAGGTGCGCACAAAGACAACGCCCACCATTTGGCCCATCAGCGATGTGCTCGACGCCAAGGATCAGCACCAAACTGATGGCCCCGATGACAACTCGCTGTTGCGGCAGCCGGAAAAACCGGAACAGCAACAGCAGAAGCAGGTGGAAAAGCCAGAAACGCAGACTGAATCGGTAGGAGAGGTGATGCCGGAGGCAACGTTGCCATCATCGCCGCCACCAGCCATATTGACCTCTGCCATGGCCACAAAGCCATTGAGCAGCATACCGCCGCCGCCAGTACCGCGCAATTCGCAGAATCTGGTGCCCAAAATGCTGCTGGAGAAGCAGCGACCAACAATGTCGGGCATGAGCTCGGTGAATGCCATCAGTGCGCTGACACAGCGCGTGGAGGGAGCTGGTGGTGGCCAGAAGGCTGGTGTTGGGGCCGCGGCCGAGTTGGCCGACCATCTGAGCGGCCTGGCCGAGAGTGTCAAGCCCAAGGGCAGCTCGACGCCGGAGAAGCGTGCGGCGGCAAAGGCAGCTGGGACTGGTGAACGTGATGGGGTGGCAGCTGCATTGGTGGCGGAGCCGGAGGGCATGTGGAAAGAGGTAAAGAGACGCTCCAAAACAAATGCTTTAAAAGAAAACGCTACTAAATCAATCAACAACAACAACAACACGACCACGTCAACACAACAGCAAACGCTTTCACAAACGCTCAACAACAATAACAATGTTAAAAATGTTAAGCCCAAAAAAACGAACAACAACAACAACAACAATCACACCGTCACTGCAAACGCCACCACGTCCATGTCTACCACGTCCACGTCCAAGTCCTCGTCTGCATCCAACGCCACATCCAACGCCTCATCAGCCAGCAACACATCCATCGCTGCCTCTGTCACCACCAATGTCACCACAAATCTCACCACCTCCTCCACTGCCACAAAAAACAGCAATCAAATCAAAGCATCTTCTGGCAACGCTGCTTACACGACCAACTCCCAATCCTCCTCCAAAACAGCTGCTGCTGCGCCATCCGCTCAGTGCCATGCCGAAAAGGAAGAACTAGACTTTCAATTTGACGAGGAGCTAATGGACCCCATACCCGCCACCGGACGCATCAATAATTTCACCGAAAACTTTTCCGACGACGACGAATCCGATTACGAATTTGCTGACCGCGACATCAACAAGCTTCTCATTGTCGCCCAGGTGGGACGTGCGCCCAAACATGATGGCTACGATCGCACCGCCGACTACACTTCACGCACGAAAATCACCCAGGATCTGGAGAACATCATCAACGACGGACTGGCCAACTACGAGGAGGACTTGTGGACCACCACAAATGTGGTGCCCAACAATGATTACCGCACCGTTAACATAATCTCCCAGGCGGACTTTGAGAAGCTAGCGGGCAGCAAGAGATCTGTGGCCCAGCTGCAGCAGCAACCGCCACCGCCGCCGCCAAGCTATGTTAATGAACCGGAGCACGATGCTGACGGCACTCTCGTTGATGCCGATGCCACGCTCAACTCAACACTGAACTCCACGCTAAAGTCTCGCCGTGCACGCTTTTATGCCGCACCCAATTCGCATTCAATCGATCCCCGCACGCCAAGAAAACGCAAATTGCGTCACACCGCCAATCCGCCGGTGGAAGCCCATGTGGGTTGGTTGCTGGACACTGTCGAGCATCGACCACGCACCACCTCAATGGGCTCCTCGGCGGGCACTTCGCCCACCACATCCTCCTATGGTTCGTTTGGATCGTCGGTGCCGCAATCGCTGCCAGTCTTCCAGCATCCATCACATGCGCTGCTCAAGGAGAACAACTTTACACAGCAGGCCTATCACAAGTATCACTCGCGCTGCTTGAAGGAGCGCCGTCGCCTGGGCTATGGCCAATCACAGGAGATGAACACGCTGTATCGGTTCTGGTCCTTCTTCCTGCGCGAGAACTTTAACAAGAGCATGTACAACGAGTTCCGTACGCTGGCTCTCGAGGATGCCGGCAACGGTTTCCGCTATGGTCTGGAATGCCTATTCCGTTTCTTCTCCTACGGCCTGGAGAAGAAGTTCCGCCCGAATGTCTATCAGGACTTCCAGGATGAGACCATTGCCGACTATGAGACAGGTAATTAAGCAAATGTTTTGCTTTATAGTTGTATATTTATATTTAACTTTGTATTACTTTTATTAGGTCAACTGTATGGCCTGGAGAAGTTCTGGGCCTTCCTCAAGTACTATAGGAATGGCGAGAAATTGGAGGTGCAGCCAAAGCTGGCCGAGTATCTTAAAAACTTTAAGACTATTGAAGACTTCCGCGTCGTGGAGCCAGAAATCGATGAGATGCTGCAGGGTGTTGGCAGCCTGAACCCGGGACGCCAGCTCAATAGGCTGCGCAGCGTGTCCGAGAGCGATGGCACCGCAGTGATAACCGCTGGTGGGCGTCGTCTTAACACCACCATCACCAATCGCAGCGACTATGTGGGTCGCCTGCTGCAACAGCAGCATCAACAACAACAACAACAGCAGCAGCAGCAGCAACAACATTCGCGCGGTTATGGCGGCTATGGTCAACAACAAAATCGCCGACGCACCGGCTCCTTTGGCAGCAGCACTGTGCGCATACGCAGCGGCTCGCTGGGCAATAAGCCGCAGGTGGCCAATCGCAATTATCAGCAGGGATCACAGCATGAGCTGCGCCGCGGCGGCAGCAACTCCGGCTTGGCGCCACACAAGCAGCGTCAACAGCAGCAGCAGCAGCAGCACAAGGCAAAGTCACAGGCACCTGCTCAGGTCGGTGCACAGTTGAATGCAGCTCGCGCTAATAATTCAACTGGTCCGGTGGCAGCGTCCACGTCGACGTCAGCATCCGTGTCGTCGTCGCCAGCGACGGCGGTTGCGGCAGTCACAGCATCATCTTCATCCTCGTCATCGTCGAAGAAGTAATTCGTAATAGCGAAGCCACACATATGAATTAAGATTAATTATGACTTACGATTAGCTTGGAGCTTACAGTTGGCTCTTCTCTCTTCTGTTTATTCTTATTATTCTTTTTTATAGTAGTATTCGAGTGAAGCGCGTTATGTGGGAACATTCGTTAGCGTTAGCCCAATTAAGTTAAATTTGAAATTCGTTTATTGCAATTACCTAGCGTTTTTTTAGCAGTTATCATTAATTGTTTTTTTTTTCTCTCTATTTCTCCACAACATACTTAAACGATTGCTTATGAAATGCTCAATGTTTACTGTTAACACACACACAAGCATATACACAGGCACAGGTCTGTGTTCTGTGACCAGTGCAAACCAGCTATAAACTAAATTTATTTTCTTCAACTTCCATTATAACTATTTTTTTTTGTGTTTGTTTATTCATTCTTGAATATATTTTTTCTTCACAACAAACAACTTTCCTACTGAAGCAGCGTTGATAATTAAACGTAATGCCATGAACTGTTGTACGATATACGATAAAGATAACCCTACTATAATTACCAAAACGACAATGTAACGAAATTAATATACAGAAACCAAATGATCTTAATGCAAATCAATTTTGTACATTAAATATTCAAAATATGAATGCACAAAAGTACATTCAAGTTAAAAAATATATATATGCATATATATATATATTCATATATTTCTTGTGTGGCCCAGGCGCAAATGTTATTGTTTAAGATGCAGCGTTTGTTATCCTTAAACCTATCGAGGCATGCGGGGCACCACTGCCAGCGAATTTTAGTAATTTAAGCATTTAAAATGTATCCGAAATGCAACTTAATGTGTAACTTTTGAAGAAAGTAAAATCAAAAAAACAAAAAAAGTATGAATCATATCTGATTCTGTTCTCTTTCTGAGCATTGCACTGCCCCCCTCCCAAAAGCAGTCCCAGTTCATAAACTATCTATAACCATCAATTGGCTACACAATTCAGCAATTATTATTTTTTTTTACCCGCCAAGCATTTAAAAGTTTATGTTCACAAACGCAAACCCTTTTCTATTTTTAAGTTATATCACTTGTTAATTTTTTTGAAATACAAGAAAAACTCTGAAAAAAATCCAAAATTTAAAAAAATTGTCAGTCTAAAAAAAAAAACAAAAAAAGTTTAAAACTTAAAAAAATTATATTGATGCATACGAAAAAAAGGAAGAAAACAATAATCAATAAAAAAAAAAACAAAATGTGTGTTTGCATAGCTATTAGAATTAGTTTTAAATATATGTGAGAAATCAAACGTAAGCTTACTACTGATAATTACCTATATACGATATACATATGACTAAAGCGTAACTACAATATGAAAATATAAGTTATATATTCACGGTCAAGTTTCGTTCGATGCTCTGCTCAGTTTGCAAAACTGTTGATCAGATTCAGATGTATGTAGAGAAATCCCAAAATCCAACGTGAACTAATCCCCATCCATTAGCTCCATGGTTTTTGCTTCGCTCATCTAAAATTAAGCAACCAAAAAAATAAAAAAGTGCAAAATTTGTCAGTACACGTACTACATAATTATTTCTTTTTAACATTAGTTATTTGTAAATATATTTTTCTGCTTTTAAATTGTCGCCCTCTAATTGTAAACTCTTAAACACACATACACACACACACACACATATGCTTTCCCATGAGCTTAACAATTAAAATATATATATATATTGATATATATGCAGACCACATTTCTAGTGAACATTATAAACCAGAATTTGGCTGTTGCATACCTCGTAATTGTATATTAATTTGCGGTCCAAATTGTTTTAAATTTTCACATTGAAGTACGCAAATATGTTGAGTTTTGATTAAACTTCACTTAATGATTGTAAATTAAATACACAATTTTGACTTTTGTATGGGATCCTTTTAAGTTTTCAACTTTTTATATAATATATATATATTAAAATTTATCTATGATACCTTTATATACAAACTACGAAATGATGCAAAACCCAAGTAAGCGCAAAAAACTAATAATTATTTTGTAAGCTACTTAAATGAAAATACGAGAAAACAAGAAAAAAAAACGAAAAAGGATTATTGTGAAAAACGTGATAGTTTAAACCATAAAGATTAATATTTACTATTATTATATGAATAATTAATTATAAAGTATAAAGCCGAAAAAAAATTTCAAAAAACAAAAAAATAAACTAACGTAACAAAAAAAAATATAAAATTTTTTTAAAATAACAAAAAAAATGTTAAAAGTAATTGAGTAGAAAAAATAAAGCAACAAAAAAATGAATAAAAAAACTTGAAAAAACTCAAAAACAAAAGCTTTTCAAAACAGGGTTAGGAACATGATAGAATATGGGCCTGCACTGCTTTGTACCTGTTGAACTAACGGCAGTTCAATGTGTGCAGAAATTCCACTAGAGGGCGCACCACAAAATGTTGCCGCAACATTTTGTCAGCAAGGAGTTGGCCACATTTTGTTTCTGCAAAGTACAACAACAAACCAGCCAATTCATGACTAACGTCATAAATATTAACATAAACATAAACATAAACCTAATAAATGCGACACACAAATCGACCTTTTGAGTAATTAACCTCCTTTTGAAGTTATGCGCCATTTGTCAAACAGGAAAAACACATACACCAACAGTAACTGACCCAGCCTCCGCTAGGGTATACACACACCTTGTGCTGCTCGCTTTGTCGTTGGGTGTCACAGATTAACGCCTTACTTGAATTATGGGTCGCCACAATAGCCTGGCCAGGCCGACCCTCGATGGCCCGGTCGCCGACCGGGCCAAACTACTCCACAAATCCGAACAGAAACAAAAAGTCGACGCGTGGAAAAATCATGTATAAAACATAAGAGCGACAAACACGCACACACACACACACATTTAACCGGTGGGGGAGGAGAGTAACGCTACGGGCTCAGTGGCACGTAAGACTCGGGCGCAGGAGGCCATAATACCTACCATATGTACTACGTTGCCAGATGCCAGGCTCAGCTCGGTGCCAGCGTGAGGCGTTTAAAAATTGAAAACCAATTTCGTAGCGATTTAAAACGACGACGATGCCCATCGATTGGGCGAAGCAGCGTCGGGTGCATGTGTGTGTGCGTGTGTGAGTGTGTATGTGTGTGTGTGCTGGCTCATTGTGTGACTTTTCACACTTCTTTGGCCCGCCACTTGAGCTCAGTGTTTAGATTGTGTTACCAATATTTATGGCTCAGTGGGGAAACGACAGCGACCGACGGGCGCGACTTTTGGCTGCCATGACCGCAGCCCAGGATCAGGCCAAGTCTAATCGCCTGAACCATTGCTGCAGCTTTTAGTTCTCAGCTGGATCTTGGGAGGGGTATCGTAGCTTAATTTAATGGGCGTTTAACCTGCGACTTGCCTCTGAACCTTGGCCGCACTGCACGCCCCTAAGCTGAGATCTGTGGTCGTCGCTCCACACATCCTGCCATGATGGCCATGTGTTGCATGACGCAACGGTACAATTTATTGGCACTTCATTTCATAATCAGTGAGCTGCACTCGCCCCCGGGTCCAATCGTAGCTCGATGTTAAGTATCCGCTTGTCGGCCAAGGGGAGTAATTTGCTCAACTATGTACAAACTATGCATAAGTACATGTGTCCATAATTATGCATCCGAGTGATGCGTATGGGTGTAAATTATTCACCTGAAGTGGGAACTGAAGCTGAGACCAATAGTAAAAGCCTATTGTAAACATTTTAAATGTGTATAGCTTTTCAATGAAGAAATAATGCTAGAACTCAAAAAATAAAAATAATAATAATAATAATAATAATAATAATAATAATAATAATAATAATAATAATAATAATAATAATAATAATAATAATAATTATAATAATAATTGACCTCATAATATGTTGAAATAAGGCAAAATTACAACAATTTTAATGTTTTCATATTTGATCTTTAGTCCAGCAAATTTTTATTTTGTTTTGTCTCTCATTCCCATCAGGAAGTGCAGTTTTCAGTTTGTTTCTATTGGAAATATTTTCCATAGATTTTTAATGAAATTAATATCTGAAAATTTTTCTGAAAAATATTAGACACAAAATTAGCAAAATTAACACTTCAGAATGTTTAGAAGAATTCTAATCGAGTTTCCAACTCTTAGTCGTTGAGCATAATTCAAGCAGGGAAATTACATGCAATGTGATGCCTGTTGGTGTCCGATTTGTTGGGCTATATGTATGCACATATATAAGCCTAATTGGATAGGTAGCTTTGATTGCTGAGGTAAGGCTTCATATGTGGATAATCCTTCGAAATTGGTAGCGTCATTTGCCCTGCCCTCCACGCACTAAGACCGCAACACCAACAATTTGCATATCGGCTTAGCGCCATTATTGGCACGGACCATCAATATTTCGGAGGGGAATGGCGTTCACATTTTAAAACGAACATTTTTGCGTTGCCGCATCGCGTAATTAGTGTCGCCGAATCCGGCTGAAAATTTGTCACCGCAGCATTTCGGCACGGCTATCAGAGTCGTGCTCTCAACTGATTCAATGCAATTTTTGCATCTACGATATTTCAAATAATTAAATTAAATATTTCATAAAATTGTTTCAGCTGCGCCGTACAGTCTTTAACACATATCATGTGAATGTGTGTGTGGGTGTGTGTGTTGACCCAAAAACTAATTATATTTTTGGATTGCAGCGCTCGCGGCTTGTGCGATGAGTTTAACCTAGGTAAATACCCAATGTAGCCAATATAAAATTTGAAATTTTATTGCTTGCTTTTGCATTGGCAACCAGCTAGATCAATGAAATTGTTTGGCTTGCTTCAAATAAAAAATAAAAGAAGTAAGAATGTTACAGTCGGGTGTTACCGATAGCGCAATATTCTTTCACAGTGTAACAACAACTAAAACATGTAGCCTGGCACAAATATATAAACTCGTAATTCACAATTTTGAAAATTAATTTTTTCAAAAATGAGTTAGGGCGGACTACATGCTTTCATACCAAAAAATTTAAAACATTTTTCTCTTCAAAAAGCACACGCTTTAAGTTTATAATCAATCCATATGACAAATCATTAAAAAAATGCCTTCAATCATCAAAATCGGTTGAATTTTGATAGAGTCATAGGAGTTTGAAATATGGGGGCTATGAATCCAAGAACATGTCAAATATTTTGTAGATTTTGGCATAATATTGTCAAAAAATTTTACCACCCCAAAATCAGTTTAAATTTTTTTTTTATTGTAATTGGGACAAAAACAATCGATAAAATACACTCGCAATTCTAAACTTTGGAAATTTTTTTTTTTTTTTTTTTTAAATAAATAAGGGGGAAGTTCATGCTTTTTTACCAAACAATTTAAAAAAAATTTTTTTTTTTTAAAAAGCCGAATTTTAAATTTAGAATCAGTCTGTAGCACAAATCATTAAAAAATGCCATCAATCATGAATATTGGTTGATTTTTGATAGAGTTATGGGAGTTTGAAATGTGGGGGCAATGAAACCAAGAACTTTACATGTCGAATATTGGGCTTGACAAATAATTACAGGAGATAAGCTAAACGTACATTTATAAATATAAAGTGTTGCTTATCTAAAAAGGATAATTTTTTATTTTTGTTCGAAATTAGGAATACTGGAGTCAGAGGTATTCCACAATTTAAGCTTATTCGGCAATTACAATATATTTAAACACTGTCCAACGAACATAGTTAACTGGCCGACTTGACAAATTGTCTCAGAGAGAAATTTGTAGAGGGGGGAAAAGTGGAGCTGAAATGAAATTAATGATATGATTTGCCAACTTAAGGACATTAACACAAGTCCTGCTGATAACCTTGGGTCCACTTACAGAAGACAACAACAACAACAACAGTAATAACGACTCGCATACAAAATTGGGTCCCATTGAATTTTTGGTCTGAGCGCAGACAGGAAACGGAAGTGCGTCTGTGTTTGCTTATTGCCATCTCTATCGCACTAGTCGAGTGTGCGTGAGTGCGCCAGTCCAGGGATTTATTAAAACGTCAAGCTGGCCAGGATCAATGGCTAACACACGCACACACACACACACACACACACACACACACTACGCACTTGCAATTAGACTTATACAAATACCGTATTATTTCCACATTTTTGCTGTACACATTTATCTGGCAGACAAGAAATGCAGGAATTGCGTTAAAACGTTTACCATGTTTGTGTGTGTGTGTGTGTGTGTGTGTGAGTGTGTAAGTGGGTGTTTGTATCTGTGTGTGACAATTAGATAAATACCAAGACACGCACAACGCTGACTCTTGGGGCTGCTTGTTTTTTGCCTCGTTGGCATTTTTCTACACTTTGACCCCCGGCCAGCTAAGCTGCCAACGTTGTGGTCATTCTTTGTGCCTTCGGTGTGTGTGTGTGTGTGTGTTCTAAGTCCTGTCAAGTTGCTGCCATTGTTGTCGCCGTTGCTGCTGCTGCTGCTGCTGCTGCTGTTGTCTGATAGTTGTAATTGGCCAACTAAAATCATGTGACAAATTAACAGCGCAAAATTTATTGCCTGCCCGCCGCCTTAAGCTGTTGATGAAGAGTTATTGTGTGCGTTCCTTTCGACTTGGGGGAGTTACGACTTGTCTAACCCGCACACATGCCAGCATGAGACAACGTTTTCCAATTGGCATCAGTCGGCAGGGATTGTCGGAAATCGGAGTTTCTCTGCGGCTGACCTGTGGTTTTATTTTGCACTTGGCTTTAGCTGCTACACAAATATTATGTACTACAATTTATTTCTAACAAGTAAGAACGGTGCAGTTGGGTATAAACGCTTAAAACAAAAATCAATCAATTAATCTTCATTTTAATGATAGTGTTGGATAAAATATTGTTTTTCGTAATTTGTTGGGGCGCAATGTAGTGATCTTTAAAGGAGTTTCCCTTCCAAATTACATATGATAGAGGTTCAAATTACACACAAAAATTCAATTTGAATTTATGGGAAAAAGTTTATGTGTTCCCCTTAATCCAATTAAGCGTAAAATATTAAGAATTTAAGCAATAGCGATAGTAAAACATTTCTGAGATTTCTCAGTTCATTGAGAACTGTACTAACTAACCCAACTATTTTATGGATAAAGTATACGAAAGCAATATTAAATTTGTGTTGTTCATCCAATACTCTTCCTAACTTCCATATACAACGATTTTCTTTCGCATAAAATTATTTTCCGAGTTTTAATAGACAATAGATACGGGAATAGTTGTTGTCTCTTATACCAACTTCTACTGCAAAATTTAGTATCGAAATTGATATTATGTTTTGGCCAAGCCAAGTGCATTATGCATACATATTCACTTTCACACACACGCTCGCACAACAGCAATTTCTAAGTGTATATATTTGTTATACATATTAAACAAACCACGGGCGCCGCATGCATTAAATATGTTGTTGTTTTCGGTGCTGCTGTTGCCGCAGTTTCTCAAAACATTAATTACTGCGCCTGCAGCCGAATGATGCCATTTCCTATGAGTAGGCGCCATGTGCGATCGGGGGCGGCAGGTGAGTTTTGGCTGAGCTGTTTGGGGGCGTGCCTGCAGGCGTGCCGGAAATGCATTCGACCGTTCAAAATGCGTACATGTCTTATGAACAATGGCATTTAAGATGTGTGCGCGCCTGTGTGCGTACAAAAAACATTTCGCCACACACAAACACACACACACACACACACACACACACGCACACGCACCTGTTTGGGCAACATGTTCCTGTTTCAATTGCTGCAGGCGGCGCCCACTGTCGGAGCAAACAACAAGAACACACACCAAAACTAAAAGCGTCATGTTTTTGTACGCTCGACTGCGAAGCGGGGAAAACAACAACAACAACAACATGGATAACAACAGCAACTGGGCAAACAACAGAATCTGCAGCAGTTGCCGCAATTAAGCACACAAAAACCAACAACGCTGCGAGCACTTCCGCATGACCCTCGGTCCAGCTGCACCTCCAGCTTATCCCGTGCTTCTCCTGCTGCTGACTTCCGCAATTAAATTAAAATGCAAAAACAAAAAATGAACTGCATAGCAAACAATAAAAGAGAGCATCGTTATTTTAAGTTTGTCAAAAATTTCAATACACTGGAAAATATTATTGGAGTTTTGCGATACACATTCAGAGAAAAGCGCCGCATTTAGCGTGAACAATCGAGTTAAAATTCGTATAGTTTTATTTCTTGTATATTTTTTGGTATTTTAAGAGAATTTTCCTTATTACTATCATTCTTGACTTCAAATTTGTTTATAAGCACGTTGCAGTCGGGTTTAAACGATTGAGCAATACTCGTTGACAGTATAATAAGGGCTTCAAACAGTCGAAAAACATTCAGTTTTTATTTTTGATTAGTAATTTTTGAAGGGCGGGATATTTAGAGGGCATCAGAAAACTGTCAAATTTGTTGCCTCTAGCTCTAACATTGTGACACCTCCGAGATATTTGCTATCCTTACAGAAGATCAGTAATCTGCCTCAAAACTGCCACACCCTCAGTGGGCGTATCCCATATATCCTAACAGTTTAATAGCGTCAAAGAAGCGTATGTGCGCAAGCACAGCAAGAAAGGACACAGACTCAATATACTCTTTTCATTTAGTTCACGAGTGTAGAAGCAAGTGAATTCTTTTATACGATATTAGATAAAACTTTTTAAATTGATTTAAAAAGAAATTTGTGAAATAAAAATAATGTTTTTATAGGTAAGACTGAACTCTTGTAGACTATGTAAACATGTTTAAGTTTTAGGGTTAATAATAAGGTTGTTAAAATATTGATTTTTATTCATAAAGTTTTATTTTGCCTCATGGATAGTGGCCATGTTTATACAGAATGTGATTTATTTAAAAACATTATCATATTTGAGGCAGATAGCAGGTCAACTCTGAACTCGTCAACGTTATTGGCTTTTTATTTTGCGGGCTCTTGTGACGCTGATTTGACACATTTTAATTAGCCTTTGGACTTGGCTAACATTGATTTCCATCAGGTCAGATGCTGCTGTACAGCACTTGTCCGCATGGCGGGTGGCGCCTTTGGAGCCAACTGATTTGCCTGCTCCTTGCATAGGACTCGACAGCGGCTGGGAGCAGCCTCGGCAGACAACGTTGCATTTGTAATCAAAGTGGTGCTCGAGCAAAATGGAAAATTTATTGCGCTGACAGTTATGGGTTCATAACAAGGATAAAAACAGGAGCTACACCAGCAACATCAGCGGCGCCGTCAGCAGCTGGCGGAAGCAACAAGGAGCCGCATCCTCAATTCGCGTCCTGGCGTTGATGATGATGGCAATGATGGCGGTGATAGCCAACGATGCTACTTCAAAGCCAACTTCAATTGCTGCGCCCGGCAGCCAAGGACATTCATTGGTTTGCCTGCCCCCCCCCCCCCCCCCCCCCCCCCCCCCCCCCCCCCCCCCCCCCCCCCCCCCCCCCCCCCCCCCCCCCCCCCCCCCCCCCCCCTCCTGCTGCCGCTAAGTGCGTCTCGCAGTGCCCTTTTTGTGCAGCGCTCATCACTGTCGCATTTGGTTAATGGCAAAAAAGAATGGTGACGCCTATCATAAATGTGTTGCGTTTGCCATGGAGCCGGCAGCTCAGTGCCGTTTATATTGACAGCCTGTCGGCCATTTGCCCCCACGCCAAATAGGCGCCTCTATTGGCCATGTCGCAACAGTGGACGAAAAGTGCAATCGAATTCATTTAAATTTATATTATATGTTTTTTTGTTCATCATATTTCTAGTAAATAATTTGAAACTACAAGATTATTTTGTTATCCTCAATTTTTTTCCATTATATTTGTTTCTTTACTGATATTTTATCACTTTTATTATATTTATTTATATTTTATTTGTTAACATGTTTCTGATAGGAACTTCTTAAAGGCTTTAAAGTTTAGTAATTTCGAAATTTAAGCTCCAAATAAAAACAGCTGTTTTATTGAAACGAACATAAATATTTCTCAAATATTTAATTACAGTTTAATTCAAGTCTGATATCGCATTTTTTCTCTTCACCTAAAACTGAATTTCAATATTATTGTTATTTTAAACGTTTATCTTCATTTACCCTTTTGGTCCACAGTGCTTTTGGTTCTGTTCGTGTTACGCATACGCCGTGTTAGCCATGTTAATGAACATTCGGCATTTGCCTAGTTGCACTCATCAAGAGTTAAGGTCCAATCTGTTAGCCATAGAAGCGAAACTTTAAGTTGCAACGGTTTGCTATAAGTCACGTTAACACACAAATACACACTCGCACACACTCTCACCCTCAGATGCTGGCTATTTATGGACAACAAATGCTTGGAATTGCATTTGTGGGATGCACTGCAGCAAGCCTTGAGAGTTATCTGTTTTATATATGGCTTAGTCGCATTGTAAATCTTGTGCATACTTTTAAATAGCGACAATTTTAGTGTTATTTATAAAATTCTTTAAATTTAATGTTTAGATATTTCGATATTTTATTTTGTGCAAAAGTAATAAGGAGGCATAAGGAGGCATCTCCGATTTAGATTTAGTCTGTCTGTCTATAGTCCATCCGTAAGTATAAACGCATTAATATCGATATAAATCGATTTCAAGACTTGTCTTTCTTACCGTACAAACTATAAGAGCTCGAAGTTGTTATTTTCATGTAAAGCAGTTTTTGATTTCAAATTTTGAATATCTCCCCCAAAAACAAAAAAAAAAAACCCAAATAAGTACAGAATTTTGAATTGTTTTGTAAATAACGATAAATAAATAACTTTCAGTTAAGAAGTAAAGCAAGAATTTACATTTTATAGTAGGGGCCAATTGCTGTCCCTGGGTTGCGGGGTTCAGGGTATCTCCTAGTCGGCAGCCCCGACTAAAGCTTCCCTCTTGTTTTAAAAATAATCGAAATTTTACTCTAATAGTAATTTCAATAAAACTAATAATAACATTACCATTAAATATTTTGTATATTTTTAAAGAACTTTTTCTTATCTTCAGCCCGCAGGATATTTGAAATTCACCTTTGCTGAACACAACCCAAATGTTGCCCCATTTGCTTTATACATATTGCGCTGTATAGTATTTTAAACATTTTTATTGTGCAACCTAATGGGCGTTTTGTTGTTCGCGTGGGGCGCTTTGACTGCACACACACACACACACGCACACACACACACACTCACTCTTTATGGCACAAACATGTACTGTTAATGCATGCCACTCTGCTATAACGATTTTTGTTGTTCTCGTTGTTGTTGTGTTTGTTGCTCAAAAGGTAAACTAGCCAAACAATACAATCAATACACATGCACACTCACAGTTCAGCCAGGGTATGTGAAAGTGTGTTAGTTTAGCGTCGAAATAGAATTCTTAAGAATTGCGCAATACGCGTGCTATTTCTTGGGCTATAACACGCACACACACACACACATACACACACAATAAGAGCCCGTTTAAATGGCCGTAAAAAAGCATTCTTTAAGATTTTTAAACATGTTTGGCTTTAAATGGATGCTGCTTGCGTATGTGTTTGTTTCTGGGGTGTTTTTTTTTGTTCCATGCTGATTGCCTGGCTGATCTTTGTGCTGGTTAGCCATTGGAATCATTGCCACGTTCACAGAGCTTACCAGATTATGAATTATAGTTTTCTTGTGCTTAGCCGTACGTTTGCCTTGTCCTAATTTTATTTATTCTTCTTTGCGCTGGGCAAGTCGCAGGATTTACGAGCTCGCCTAATTGCATGTGACAATAAATTTTCCAACTGTAGGAATATGCTTAAAATATTTCGTACTGTGCGTTGCTTTCTTTCATTATAAATATTTTTTATTTTTTTTTTTTTTTGGTTGGCGCCTTCGTTTTATTCGGCTAGCAATATCTGATTTTATTTATGCGACATGATACAGAATAAAGTGCAGTGCAATATCGAAACGGATATTAAGCAATGTCCATGGCTGCAAAAGGAAAAAATGAAAATAAAATTAAAATGAAAATGAAAATTGTGTGAAGTTTCAGCCTTGGCTGTCTGTAAAATATGCAATGTAGTTATTTGGCAATAGTGATAAATTTTGCAATATCCTTTAATTTGATGCATGAGTTCAGAGCGACCAACTTTTGCAATTAAAATCATTTTATTGATGTTAAACTGCATTATTTTTGGCCATATTATTAATTTCAAAAGATTTTATTGATGCAAAAGTACTTAATTTGATTTGTAAGTCCTACGCGATGGATATTATAAGCTTGTTCAGTACGTTTTTAACTTCTAAACTCTCTTCGTAATTGTCGATTTATTTAATGTTTTTATTCAAAGTAATTAAAATAACAATTAGCAAGTGACAATTAAAATAATATGCTTTAAATACTAATTAAATGTTCTGAATTGTAGATTCAGTTGCATTTATTTTTATCGAATTATTAATATTTATTATTTTACAATAACTACAATCACAAGAGAAATGAGCTATAGAAACATTATTTTCTTTATTTGACAATTTAGAGCTTTCAATATATTTTTATATTTTTATTGAGAGCTTTTTATTCTGAGCTTTTATTAAAAATTCGGAAAAAATGTTATTGTTATTCATGGTTAGACATAATATTTAAAGCAAATAGATAAATACAGCCTTGTATAAATATGTTATATGGCATATTATAAAATTTTTATATTATTACATATTGTATACATATCTTAGGCAGGCAGACAAGGATAGATAACCACAATGTTTTGGAAAATTGAATTTCTATACGAGGTATTTTTTCGGCTTTGTAGACCTTAAAGCAGAGTCTTTAATATGTTTTAAATTTACCTTTCAATGGGACAGTTCGTACACTAAAACAAGCCAAAGATTAATTTGTATACTTAAAACATTTCATGGTACAATTCCTCTTGTTGTTTATGTGTTCACCTTGAGATCAGTTGCCCGCCAGGCTATTTCAAAACTTATCGTGGATGTTATAAAGTTCCATTTATGTGCCCATGCTCATTGTCTTCTAGCTGTTGCCTTTTTCGGTTACTTTTGCATTTAACATCTCAAGCTTCGCCTCGCCAGGCGTGTCGCTCGAGTGCACCTCGAACTGTCGCTGTAAATTCGCATTTACAACATACAAATCCAACTGTGCACCACATCCCCTTTCTGGGTTGGCGCATTGTGTTAGTTTAGCATGTTTGTTACACGTTTAAATGTCAAATACGCAACGCTAAACACAATTTCTAAGCAAATCGCACAAAACGCAGCACATAAAAATGTCAAAGTTGTGCCGCAGTTTATTGGTTGCCCCCCTCCAACCCCTTAACCACCTCACATCTCCGTGCCCATCGTGCTTGTCGCAGTCAGCCATTGTCTGTGTGAGATATGTAAATTTTATCTTTGCTAAAGTAACTTTTACAATTTCATTATGTTTCATTTGCATCAAATGCGTGTGCAGCGCGGCAGCGTTGCATGCAAATGGGCCACGCCCCTTGGCCCAAGCAGGCGCCTTGCATTTAACAAACGTTCCTCGGGCTTTTCTGTGTGTGCGTGTGTGTGTGTGTGGGAGGTGGGTGTTTTGCTGATAACCGCATTGCATTCGTGGCTGCGCAATCTACGACATGCCGATGATCCTTTGGCTGCAGGAGCAACTTTTTGATTGCCCCCTCCCCACTACCCCAAGCGCTGCAATAACAGCAGCATATTATTATTATTTTGACTGCAACTGTTAACAGTTAGTGTTGTTCTGTTCTTTGTGCTGCAACCGAATGATTTCTTATGCTGCTGCTGCGACCTTGTCGAATTTCACGGCTGCCAATGTACGGCAAAAGTTTGTCCTTTGTCTGCGCCAGGACAGGTCTTGAAAATACATAATACAATTGACATTAGAGTTTCTTGTTGTTGCGATTTCTTGAAGCGGCAATGCATATTCTTCCCTTGCTTATGGCAAACTTCAGCGCAGTTCCTCAATGTGTGGTTTGTGGCGGGGGGAGGAGGGCAATTATGTTGCCATGGGCTTCTTTAAAAATTCCCTTTCAAGTGTGCAGAGCACACACTAAACATAATTTACATATGCTTTTTGCGCCTTTGCCATTTGGGATTAGCGGCTACGCATCCTCAGCCTCGCATCCCCATTGGCTAATAATTTAATTGGAGCAAGCGCATAGCGAGTGCGTATGGGAGTAGATAATGCGACCGTGTCAAAGGTGGCAAAAAACTAACACAGTTTTTCTTCATTTGGCTTAATGAGAATATAGCGACAGAGCCCAACGCAGAGGCAACGATATAAAACCAAAGGACAGCGAAATGGTGCGAACTTTTCAGTTTTAGCTGAAAGCGAAAATGTGAGATTTTCGGTTAATTAAAATGCGAAGTGCACGACAAACGTAACTGTAAATTACAGGTACTTCTCAGTGTGTATCTGTCCTTATTTAACGCATGAATAATAATTTGCATTACCCTTGGCAAAGAGGATAATGGAAGGGGGGTGGGGAGGGGTGGTGTATGTTAAGAGCACGCTACAACTTGAACTTAATTTGTGCACTGGCTGACTATCTACCCCATTGTAAATTCCGTCTTTCACACCTGTTACACGCAATTATCCGGCCACATGCAAAGAAACTTTTCGGGCGGACTGCACTTGGGGCCCAATCTTTGACAGCGCTTCATTTCCGCAGCCAGAGTGAAGCTGGCAAGGAAGGAAATGAGTTTCGGATTAGGACACCAAGAGAAAGAGCAAGAGAAAGAGCAAGAGACAGAGACAGAGAGAGGAGACTTGAACAAGAAGTGGGGGGTGGGTGACCAAGGGTTGGCGGCTGTCAGAGTGCTGCATAAGTAGTTTGGGGCTAAGTGCCAGCCGCTGTGGAGCCGAGGCACCGGGGCACGGTGGCACCGACTGCCGCACGCACTGATTGCCACTGAAATGCATGTGAAATTAACCTCGAGCGCTGTTCGGTTTAATTTGCACTCGACGCTGCCGGCGGAAAAAGTTCGAAGCGCGCTCTTGTAATGCATGCCAAATGGGTGGCAGCTGCGAGTGGAACGGAATGGAATTTTCTTTTGCTTATTTGCTGGCTGGCTGATGGCTGATGGCTGATGGTCTGGACCGGTACGTGGACACGCCACCTGCTACGGGTAACGCTCGCAACACGAACACTTTTGCCACTGCATAGCACTGTTGCGGAAGTTGCAAGCTGTCAAATGTGGCATGAGCGACTTTTGCTTCGTAATCGCATTTGATGTCCGGACGGACTTGTCATGGTAAGCTACCATCCCAAGTATTTAACTGAGAAGTCAAAGTTGTCTATTAGCGTTGTTTCTTCGGTTGAGCCAAGCTTATAAAAACCTGGTATTAATTGCTTATTACAAAGGATACCAAATCTTATGTTGAAATAAGCAGTAAGCAGCAAGAAAAACAAGAACAAACATTTCAACCCTCCTTGTATGCTCACATACATAACCAAATTCACACAAAACCATTAAACCATTTGTTTTACCCATTTTCAATGGGTTTAGGGTATCATTAAAATATTGAATATCATATTATGCTGCAGTAAGTGGAGAGCGTGAAGGAGCGAGCGACAAAAGGATACTGGTCAGATGTCGAGAGAAAGATGAAGGGAGAAAAACATTGATGTGAATTTTTGAAAGAAAGATGCGAGATGCGTATACGATAGCCGAGAGGGAGTTTAAGATATCGAAGAAGAGTGAAAAGTTGAAAACAAAAAGTTGCCAGAAACACATTTCACATAATTATATATATTTTATGAAGGCCGCACATTTAATTCAAATGCTCACATATAGATGCACTCGTAATTCTTTCTGATTAATCGCTTTAAATAAAGCGATATAAATGACAGATAAATTTACATTAATTACGTATACGCAGAAATGTTTATTTATTGTATAATTTAAGGTCTCTCATAATCAGCTTATAGGTGAAACACATTCTGAATAGGCATTTTATTTTGTACTTGTTAAATTTTTAATGGAATTCCCAATCTGACTTGATCATAAAGTGCACGCATTTGGAAAGTTCACACCAGTATAAACTATTCGTTTCGGTTAAACAATCTGTCCATATGCCGATTGAGTTGTACGCCGCATTAACGCACATCAACATTTAAATTGCAAATTGTGCGCGTACACAGAAAAATGTCTGATTGGTAAGTCTCGATGGTAACTAGTGCTGAATAGCAGCTGTTGTCTACGCTTTTGTATATATACATATATATGTATGTATATATACCAGCATTCAATTTGCCTATCTGTTGTGAAATAAAAGTAACCTCAACGACAACAGAAAACGAGTAGACGTGTTTGAGTTCAACGAACATTAAATACCCTACACAAGAATTTAACTGCTTAAATCATTAAAGATAATAATGTGATAAGATGAGAGGGCAGATCCACTTCTCAGCAACTTGATTATTTTGCAAGACTACATTAAACAGAATTAAACAAAAATCTGGGGACTCTTAGACGTTTAACCGAATAAAATAAATGCATACTAATATTAATAGAAATATAAAGCAAGCCATGTATATCGCCGATTATAAAATCAATCAATATCAATAATAATGTGACCATTTTTATAGTAGTTGTTCGGGCAGGTTCCATCTTTCAGTTCAAACGCGTTACATATTTCTCCTTAAATTTTAAACAACCTTTGCTACGAAATTTTCTTGGTCATTAATGTGCGACATTTGGTTTGATGGGCTTGTTTTTATTATTATACGTATTTCTGGCAATGCGCATCAGTGCAATAAAAATGCAAAAGGGAATTCGAATACGCACATATGCATACAATAATAATAATAATAATACGCACATATAAATACACACGCACATGCACTCGCGAAAAATGACAAAAAATTATTCATTAACACATGCGTAAAACGCACAAGAACATTGCCATAAATAAATAATTGATGAATTGCAGATGAATTTTCATATTTTATGATGTTTAAGTAGTGGGGCTGAGTTAAAGCTCTGGAGTTGCGGAGTGATGAGTGAACGCGGGAGTGGAAGCCGCTTTCACCACAGCCAGCTGTGCAATAATATTATGTTAAAATATACGATTTCGATTCGGGTATTTTTTACGATTCGATGCGCTGGGCCTGCCAGCCAGGCAGATAGACAGCCAGCCAGGCAGCAGCCCACAATCGGTCGCTACTTTGTCGTACAACGGTGCGTATGAAAATTGATTGTTGCTTTATTTATGATGCTCGCACTCGCAAAGTAGACATAAAAAATTAACACAAACATAAAATGCAATCATGCAGCTCAGTTGGGTCTACAACTCGCGTCTGGCGCGGTCGGCCCAGCATTTGTCCATTTGCTTGATTTGCTTTTACGTGCGCCCGGAGACAACCGCTGATGGAGTCGAGGCCACATCGGGGTCTCTTCGTGCCTTGGCCAGGCAATAAAATGCGTCAAACTTTGGCTCTAACGAGCGCCCATTTTACGATCTCACTGGCCACCATCAAGCCTGTTGACAGGCGTCCTCCCTCCCATCAGTTAAAGGAACACAGCTGTTTGCTGTCTATCGGTCTCCCCTGTGCATATATAAGGCGAAAGCCTAATGATTTGTTATGTGGTTTTATGCCTCTTTAGCGCGTCGTGTCAGCGGGTAAAAAGTAGTCCAACAAATGGGTTTGGTCAAATAAAGAGTGAAACCGAGATTTAAGTAAAAATTGCAAATTAATTAAACGTGTGTGCAAAATATGAGCATCAAAAGTTATTTAGGATTTTTAAAATTTGGTTATACCCTGAGCCTATTGAAAAGGGTATGATGGTTTTATTTAAATCTCTGCAACAGTCAGAAGAAGTCACCTTCAATATATTCATATATTCTCAATCAGAATCAGCAGCGCTGTTTAGTTTTTCATTTTCTTTTAAAACATTAGTCGATTGTTTGAAAACCAGTTATATAGTGAAAAATTATGAATATTAAAATTGTCAAGTATTCTTTATATAGACTTCTAGGAACAACTTAAACATGATTAAAGTGTACATTAAAACCAGGTGTTTTTTTAATAAGAAATGTTTAATGTTTAATGCTTGGATAAATAAGTTCCTTTTAAAATTAGCTAGAAGGATAAGAGATAGAACAATTTATCGCATCATTTGATGCGCATTCTAATTAGGGTCCGAGTACTGAGTAACAAGTGCCATTCAAATCCCACAATTGCCGATGCGTACAAATTATGTAATTAAACTTAATAAGTGTGAAATTCTGAAATACTTTGCATTTCTGATGGTGGCCAACAACAAGTTAATTCATAAAATTACAGACCCGGCTCGGCCGTGCTGCAAATGCTGTCAGCAAATCGGCTCATTCATTTGTCAATAAAGCGACAATGGGCCTCGTCTTGAGTGCACTTGCAGCAGCGACAGCACTGACAAAAAACAAAGGCACATACCACCCAACACCCACCCACCCAGTATCCAGGAGCGCCTCCTCAACATAATTGCTTTTGAATTGTTATGAAGCCAGGACTTGGCCACTTTGGGCGCCTTCAAGCTGAAGATTTAATGCTCTTGCAGCTGATTATCTAAAGTTGTAATATTCTGATTATTATAAACATAGTTTCAACCGTGAAATAACTAAATTATAAATATGTAATAATAAATAAGAACTTATGGTTATCGCTATCGGTATTCCAATCTCTACAAAACATTTAAAATTAATTATTTAAAACCGATTTTAGGCAAAAACCATATGGGATCGAAAAATAAACATTTATTAGATAACATGTAACAAATTCATCATCATCCATCTGATAGTGTATATAAATTTTATAAAAGCTTCAACTCCTTTGCTAAAAAATGAATTTCATTAATACTTGTTTTTGACAATGTTCCAGGCAAAATCCTGCTTAATCTTGCCATGTTTCTTTTATTGTCAGACGTCATCTAGTCGCATTTTAAAGTAATTGAAAGCACGCCATATGTTTTTTATCATACTTTAATCCACAAATTATCAGTTTCATAACAAAATTGATGGTAAATTAGCGGTTAATTTCACTGTACAAGCCTTTAGAAATGTGGGCTATTTCTATAGATGCCGCTTACCAGAGCACAAATGTGAATGCTTGCCCAAGTTCATTCTGGATTTTCAGCTCAATCGATAACTACACCGCCGCAATCTTCAAATGTTGCGCGAGCATTTGCATTATTAAAATTGAAGCGGAACTGAATGAAGAGCCTCTTTATAGAGGTGGAGGTCGCTTGGACCATGCTGCCTGTATAGATGCATAGTTCATATTTAATATGTGGCCAGCAGTTGTGTGTGTGTGTGTGTGTGTATGAGAATGCACCTCGTTTGCCTCGTCGCCCAGTGATATTGTTGTGTGCGCGATTTTAAAACGATTATGCGTGTGTTATTCATATTGGAGTACAAAGTGCATTTGGCACTTGTGTGCCCCAAACAAATGTTAGTTTTGCAATACACTACACACACACACACACACACATATAAATATACAAACACATTCACTCACTCACGCTCAGGCAGGCACACACAGCAAATCATCTTATTGTTATACCCTGTTTAGTGCATCAAATTGGGCATATATTTTAATGACACTACTTAATCCCTCCTATAGCGGGTTACCTATAAAAACAGTTTTTGAACGTTTTGCCGGATTTGGAGGATTTGAGCAATATGATCTGTAAATCTTAAGAAATGTATAAAAACACAATCAAATTTTATATATTTCTTAGTGCTTTTTATAAAAAAAGAGCATAGGGTAGCTATCAGTCAAAAGTGCTTAACCATCAATTCTTTTGTTAGTTTTTTTTTTCCAAACGTATTATTTTTGCCGTCCATCCATCTGCCTAGTCGAATGTGCATGTGTTTTGATTATTCCATTTTCACATTATTTTATTAAATTTTGCCAGCGCTCTGCGTGGCATTTAGCACAAAAGAATTATGCAGTATATTGTTTTTGTCATATCGAATTATATTGGTTGTTTGTTTTTAGAGCGCATCACATGAGTATTGAATAACATTTTAAGTACATTAACCTTTAGGGCTTTGCAGTATTTAAATATTGCTTTTACTTCATATTATTGTACATTCAAAGACTTATTGAAAATTGTTGAATTGTGCAAACAAAATTGGATTATGCTACAAAATTGTATTACAAATGCTGTTCGCTGTGTGCATTTATGATTTTTGAATAATATTTTTCCAGAGGGTGTCCCCATCCCATTTATTTCATTGAGAAAATTAGCGAGTTTTAATTAATACAAAGTTAAAGTTTCACAGATGCTGCATTATGCAAGCAGGAATTGTTTCAATTAAATCAAGCAATATAAATTTAACTATTTTCCATTTTAAATTGAGTTGGAGACTTGTTGAGACTTATTAATAAATAAGGGTATATCATTTTACTTTGGATTTTTTCTGACAATTTGTGTTCTCATACCAGCTTTGATCTCTCTATGATTTCTACGTTTATTTGTAAACAATAATTACTTATCTATATAATCTCCTTTTAGTGACAGCTCCTTAAATCTCGTCAAACGTAAAACACGTAAAACCCTTTAACCGACTCAACGCCCAGGCGCACTTTCCATTCGCTAATCTAAATTAATGCCCCTCACTCACATGTTTTACAATCGGGTTTTATCATTCAATTAAAAGACACAAAAAAAAAAACGCATGCATGTGAAAAGTGCGAAATTAAAACAGGGAATTTACACACTATCCTCCTCGCCTCGCATTGAAAATTCCATGACTAAACATTATAAACAAATGCTTGACATGAACTTATCCTGTAAAAAATGTTAATGTCAATAAAAAGTAGCTAATATTTATTTTACGATACTTCATTAAATTTAAAGATATTATAGTAGACTGTTAGATAATGAATCTTAAAACCAAAAAAAAAAAAAAAATGGGTTTACCCTCCTTGACTATTTTATTTGCGTACAGGGTATGAAAACGAGAAAAGAGAACGCATTGGTGAAACAATTTGCGCGCCGCCGACGAAATAATGAAGTGTTTAGTTGATTATCTGAACGCATGGGCCCGGCAAAATGGTTGAGCTGTACAATTGGCAATTCCAATTGCAAAAGCCCATTCACATAATGGGCACCCAAGGCAAATGCAATCAGACAACGTTGGGTTTTGTCTAGCTTTTTTTTTCGGGCAGACAGCTTGCGCTGGGCCTGCTGTCTATAATGCGCAAATAAACAGTCAACAGCTTGGCCATAAAAACTCTAAAAATTACCTCAAGTTAGTTTTCGGGCACGCAACAAGAGCATAGCCTATTGGCGAGCCCAATGGGGGGCGAACGTGGATAGTTAGTACGGCAACGGATACGGATATCTAGGGCGTACCACGCATTGTTCATTGTTCATTGTGCGCCTTTTTGTGGTGCATACTTTTGGGCGCAACGCAATTGCAATTGATAACCGAAAACGTTGTTACCCTTGTTGTGTGTGTGTGTGTGTGTGTGTGGTGTGCGTGGGTTATATGTGTTTCTTGTTTCGTGCAGAGCTCACATATTTTAACTGCAAATCAAACACATGCCAGCCAAAGGGCTGGGCGTGTGCGTGGGTGTGGGCGTGGGCGTAGGCACAGACCTTGGGCCCGGTGCATTTGGCTTGCAAGTTTGTTTGTTCGATGGCTTAATTAAATTTGATTAGATGTGTTTTGCGTTTGCTTGTCGGCAATTAGTTACTTTCGCATGGAAATTGATGAGCATGTTGAACTAATTGGCTAATTGATTGATGACTGACACACAGACGGTTAAACTGTTTGACTGAGTAGTCGAATGACTGATAAGCGCATCGCATTGCCTAATTGCATTTAAGATGCAGCCGTTGTCCCGCTCGCCCTTCAAACTGTTGCGTAGCTTATCAAAAATACATAAGCTGAGGTGGGCCAACCTCTGTTTATCTTGCCAGCGCTGCCAACTGTTGTGCAAAGTGCTTTTTCTTATGCCGGCACGCAGATTCCTTGCTGCAGTGTCCATCAGATTGGCAGCGCCTGCATAATGCATATAGAAATAACCTTGTTCCGAAATGCGCCAGAAGAATAACTGTGCATTGTTTGCAAAGAACAACTTTGCTTTTGCCGTCCCTTGTGCCCGACCGGAGGGCGGGGGGCTGCAAAAGTGCTAAAGTTTGGACTGCGCGCATGAAATTTCTACTTTAGTTGTGTACTGTACTAAATTCTTTATTTTTGTTTTTTATTTTTATTTCTGTTTTCCATTGCAGCGGGTTTTATAATTTTCACAGGCAATGTGGCTATGGACTCTAGAGAAAATTAACAGGTGAATTAAAAAGTAAATTGCATTTGTTGTATAGGAGTTATTGGTCGTAATTTCTAATTAAAAGTTATACCCACAATATCAACAATAAACTTGAATATGGTCCAAATATTTTACAACAACCTCATAAATATATCATGGTGGCAGCTTCAGGTTTTCTATTGTTTACTTTAAAGGGTATTGCATCTTCGGTGCCGAGACCTTAACTGTAATTTCACGTTTTTCTTTGTTTTCATGCGTCCCTCAACACAAACCTCCCGCACTTCGGCCCTTGGCGCGTGCTTATTTCGAGTAGTTGAAATTATTTTATAGTATAAAACTTTAGTTTTTTAAACTTTGGCTTACTGGCTGGCTGCTATTCTGACACTCTGCTATTTTGTTGTTCTACTGTTTTTCTGTTTTGTCCGCGCCCAGTTGGCATCCCCCGTGCGCCTTTATATTTTTGTTGTTGTTGTTGTTGTATTTTAGCATATTTATATTTTAATAAGCATTCTTGCAGCTGCGCCTCGGCGCCTGTTTCAATGCTGCGCGTAATTTTACTGCAATTTCTGACAGTTTTAGAAAATCATGGTGAGCAGAACTTATGAACCCGTGAATGCGTCTGTCAGATGCAACTGGCAGCAGGGCTCGCGGCCTGCGAATGGTTGGCAGGCAACGTGGCGTATGATTGTTATTAATTTCGCATTATATAGAAATAAGCAGCTCTGCTTTTTGCAATAAGCAATAAGTGTCAGCCCAAATGAAATTTAGTGCCAGCCTCGAACTGAATGGGAAAAAACGGCTAAGAGAGTGCTCATCTAGCCAGACGACAAAATTATAAGGAGGTATCTCTCTCTCTCTCTCTCAAAGAAATTGTAATAAATGTTTATGCGGAGATTACACGAAGCATCATCGCCATATTACCATGCAGAAGGCAAATTGTGCATTTAAAAGAGCTCATCCCCGTTGAAACTCATTAATTTGTAAATTTTGTCGTTAATATATTTTATATAATTCTGTAATCATCGCTCACAGAAATTATGTTTGCTTGTTTGTGTATGTTAATGTAATGAAAATGCAATTAAAACGATGTGTCCATAAATATTTTAGCCTAAATTGAACAATGTTATAATAATGGCAAACGCGTCATAAGCACTCACGACACTTTATTTTCGTTCATGCGCAGCTTATTGTTGTTTTTGCCACAATTGTTAACCATTTACACTTCAATACATTGTGGCTAGCAGCTAGCATGTATGTGTGAGTGCGTGTGTGTGTGTATGCCAGCCAGCGATTGTTTATGGCATCCGTGTGCGTTGGCATTGTATGACATTGTGTTTCTGTAACAAAATATAATCATAGACGTAATTTAATCGCGCCAAACCGCGTCTGTCACGTACTTGCCAACACACAGCCGCACACGCCCACACACACACACACACACACAGACATACACATGCACATTAGGGACATCACACAGACACGACGCTAACAATGTTGGCAACGTTGACAGCAGAAACTGTTATAATAATTCAATAGACAGCCATTCCCCAATAATATAGTAAATTCGTGGCGAATCGCTGCGACCTGCCAAATCTATTGATCACCTGCGTGCCTGTGTATCTCTGTGTGTGTGTGGGTGTGTGTCTGTTGGTGCCAAGAAATTGATTTTGTTATCCAAGCACGTCATAGTCCACATTCAACTTTTGTTTATTGAATTAAATTGTTTTCATTACAATTGGCAGTCAAAATGAAATTTGCGAGCTGGCAACAATCTGAACACCAAAAGAAATAGGCATGAATGGGTAATAATTGGCGCATCAAAGTGTTAAGCCATATATACTTAAACTCTTCATATGTAGTATTTTCTAAATTTGTACGTAAAGGCTAAAATAGCGTTTTTAATTCTTGTAAAACCCAGATACTTACATTTTTGTATTGACAAGTGAGAACACAGTTTCTTTAGTTAACAGTTTGTAAATTGCTTAGGTATCATTTTAACAGGCTGTCTGCCTCGATGGTAAACGCTAAGCTTTCCTCCCATCACTGAAAACAGTTGACTGTCATTTTTTAGCTGTAACTATTTTCTAACAGGTGCGTCATCAACTCAAGTAGAACATAAAATGCAACATCAGCGCTGCTTGAGAGACATTTTATCGGGAGATGAGGCACTCTTAGCTGCTTGGCTCCTTCGCTGACCCCAGTCACGTGTGTGGCAAAATCAAAGCGATTTGTGGCTGCTGGCTTTTGTTTGTTGGCGCGTGTGTGGAACGTCGTGAATGCGCGTAAATTACGGCTGACAAGTGACGTATACGGCGGCGATGGCTGATTGATGTGCTTGCCTATGGAGCGACTGCAACTTTTGCCAAGGGGCCCGCCCAGAAACGAAATCGGAGCGCTGCACGCATGACAGCTGCCATGTGCCCGGGCTAGTTGGCTGTGTGCTGTAAACCACAGCAGATGCAGTTGCTCCACTGACATGTGTGCGATGCCAAGCCGTGCCATGGGATGCGTTTATCCCTGTCACCTTTTAGTTTTCGGCGTTGACAAGCGCATACAGTTGACAGGGCTGCGCTTTACGGAAAGTGCATTTATCTCAGCTAGCCGAGAGGAGAATGGCTTTTGAATAACTTGGCATATTAGCGTTTCCGTTTCCGTATCCGTATCCGTATCCTTTCGGTTAAGTTCAGTTCAGTTCAGTTCAGCTCAACTCTGCGTCCGTCCCTGTGCGGGTATTTGTCAAAAGGATTTCGCAGTGATTTAGCAACTGGTCCAAATTTCACGCCCGCCCAGCGAACGCCTCTCTTTCACTGACGGACAGCCCGACAAGGACTCTCGCTCGCTGTGCCTGTGTGCGACAGGATTAGCACGCCTTGCCCCACATATACCACCACCACATTCGGCTGCTACGCCATGAGCTGCTGCAAATTAGCTGCCTAATTGTTTGCCAAAGCCGCAACTTTGGGCCGCTTCTTAGCGAGCGGCATGTGCTTTGCTCTGCCGCTTGCCAACTGACAGTTGAATAATGGGCGCTCCATAAGCAATTAACGCGCCTATAGGGCTTACGCACACACACACACATACTCGCATACAGATGGGCATATCTGTGTGTGCCTACAAATTGAGTCAATAATTTGGCTCTGCCGCATTCTACGGTCGATGGCACATTGTGCATAATAAATAAACGCCATGAAATACGCGACTTAACACGCAATGTACTCAGCGTGCTCTATCTCTCTCACACTCTACACCGTTCTGTGTGTGTGTGTGTGTGTGTGTGTGTGTGTGTGTGTGTGCGTAAGTGAGTGTGTATGCGCCATATGACACCACCTTGACTCATTAATTACGCACTGGCATTTTTATTTTCATTGCATACTTTCACACAATTTATTATTACAACGCAGCAGCAGCAGCAGAAGAAAAAAAATTCCAGTTGAAATACAAATTGCCTGTTTTTTTATTCACATACATTTGTGTGAGTTATTGACGGAGACACACACACACACACATGGAATTGCGGCGAACTGGACAAGCCACAAATGAAACGTTCGTCCTTTTCAGCTCTCGTCTCTCAGCTTCAGCCCTCTCCCAGCTACTGCTTATTTGCATAGTTACCGCAGCCAACCTCATCTGTTTATCGCTGGGCGTCATTTCAATTGGCATCGAACGTTGGGGTCTCACAACTTTAACATTTCGCTTGCAGTTGCCTAGGAATCCTTTCATCTTATAGAGAGAGAATACGGTTTAGGCTTAACTTAATTGTTGCAGATCAATGTCAATTACATCAACTTAATGATAAAAATATCTTTTATAGTAAACAATCAAATTAATCTGCACAAAAATAATAAAATAATAGCGATTGAGAGTCAGAGCACAATACATTTAGAGCTTTAGGTAAATCGGCTTATACAATATTGTTTGTGTGTTAACCAATATGAAAACAAAGCACAAATTTTTTCTCCCTTAGGTTTGATAAAACATGTGTTTTATACCCTGAAAATGCAAATGTATGTGGTAGGTAAAAGAAAGAATATAATAAATATATATATTCTTGATCAGGACAACGAGCTGAGTTTACCCGTCCGTCTGTCCTTTTGTATAAACGCAGAACACTATGAAAGATAAAGACTGAATTTTTTCGATTATGGATTCTCCTAAGTTGTTTTTTTTTTCAATATTGTGCCTCGTTTCAATAATATAAATAAAAGTTGAATTCAGGATTCCGTTTTTTTAATCACCTTTCCTTTTCTCCAATCACCCCAACTACAAAAAAAAAACCAAATTGAATTTATTTATGAATGCAAGGATCGTTGAATTACTTGCAACAACAGATCGCAGTGTTTAGGGTATCTCCTAGTCGAACGCTTTTTAATATAGCTTTGCTTTTCATTATCTTGGTTTTCATATACATTATTGTTTGCATAGGTTGCGTAGGTTGCATAACATGAATTCCACAAAATTATGAATATCTAAAACAGTTTATTTATTGCTCGGCTTATATTTGTTTTATTTGTTTATGTTTTGTTTGCTTGTGTTATCATTTTGCAGTAGCGAATTCCAGCTTCGTCGGTGCTGCAGCTGCATTAAATAAATATTCACTTTTTACTTTGCTTATATTTTGGGGCTCGAATTGCTTTTGTTGTAGTTGCTGCTGTTGTTGCTGCTGCTGCTGCAGTGTGTGGTCGAATTTTCCCCAAAGAATCTGACGCACTTATCGCAAATTACTTTGGCAGTTGCAACTGCGCTGCTTTTCTATATAAATTTAACAATTTACCCACACACGTGCATGCATGCGTACATGGCATGCACATGGGATTGTAAATTACACACACACACACACACACTCGTACATGTGTTGTAGTGTGTGTTGCTGCTGCTGTTGTAGCTGCAGGCAAATGAATTGAATTTGTAGATACTCGTACTTTCAGAACCCAAAATGAGACGTCAGTGGCCAGGCAGCGTGTTACAACAAAAATGTGCAAAGTTTTGGCCAACAACAGCAGCGTACAGAATGGCGTATGTGTAATATTCCTTTGGCGCATATGTCCGAGCGTGTTGCTCGACAAAACTTGATCAACAACAACAGCAACAAACAAACAAACAGCCAGGCAAGTTGGCCAATGCAAATGTAACAAGCTGCAACAGTAACAAAGTGAGGCAACTTTGTTGCTGCTGCTGCTGCTGCTGCTGTTCATGTCACAATTAGCCGCACGGCTCATTAAGAACGAGCGACAAATTTTTTAAGGCACGGCTTCCAGGCGCAGCGATTGTCAATTAACTGTTGTTCGGGGCGTTTCAATAGCGCGCTTAATGGCTGTCGTTGCTGCCTCTGCTATGGTTGCAACACTCATAAGTTATTGTTGTGTGTCCGCTTGCATAAGATGTTAACGCGCACTTAATGCCACTTAAAAATATACATAAATCGTGAGGTGCCTGGCAAAAAGTGAACAAGTGAGAAAGAGAGGGCGGCAGAGAGGGAGAGAGAATGAGGATACGTTGACTGTGGCTACTGTTGGCCGCCGGTCACTTGTCCACTTACATGGCTACTTACAACGCAGCTCAAGCATATGCAGATGACCATGTTTTTAAAGCCAACCTCACGCCACGCTCTGTGCGGCCCAATGTTGCCCTGTCGACAGCAGCTGCAGCTGCATGCAACAAACACAAAACAAAAAAAAAAAATATATATATATAAAAACAAGGCAACTGTGACTGCGGCACGCAATTAAGTGCATTTAATTAATTATTGTTGATAAAATAATATTTTTGCAATTTATTGTGCATTCGTCGACCGTTGCACTGAGTGGGCCATTTTTATTTTATTTATGCATATGTGAGCATCCATAAATAACGCAAACGGGGCCGCTTCCATGCGCTTTCACATACTTCTGTGCTGACGTTATCAGCGCTCGGCCAGCAGTTGGTCAGCGCGGCGATATCGCTGTCCTGGCAGCGACATTGCCTATCGATATGCCAGCGACATCGGCGGCCATGGCAGATCAATTCGAATAACAATAATTTCTTCCGGGCGAATGACAACAAACGATGATGCACACACATATACAGACAGACAGACAGAGAGGGAGGAGGAGAGAGAGAGAGAGACACAAATGACTATTGGCAAACTGAATTTGCATAACGGATGCGCATAAGTGTACAGGGATTGACAGGATGTGCGGGCCGTGCACCCGCTTTGTTTGCTGCCATTTTGATGAGCACAACACAGCAGGCAAACGGTGCGGCCCATTGGTAATTTGTTTTGCATTCTCATTTATACTTGTCGACTTTAATGCAAACATTTTCATTGTGAACTGAATCAAAAACATGCCAGTACAGCAAAAAAAAAAAAAAATAACTACCCCATAACCTGATTAAAACAGAGAGAAGTGGTCGACAGTGGCCGACTATGAGATGCTCTGCTCTGCCCAACACTCTTCTACCTTTAGTCCCAATGGGGTAAAAAATCTCTTGAATAATATATAACTTTGCGTAGCTACACTTTTAAATTGCAATTCCATACAATTTGACGGCTCTAGCTTTTATAATCTTCGAAATATGTTAAAAACAATATATATAAAGTATATATAAATAAATAATATATTTTCGTGTATAAGTTTATTGATTCCAAGACAAATTAACAAACATATGGATCTGGCCATTTTTAAAATCTATTTTATATTAATATGCATATATTTTCAGTTTTCATTGCAGTTAATATGAAAATAAAGCTGCTTATGAACTAATGTTGAGCTTCACTTTCGTCTATAAGATAACGAAATCAAGTTACTTTGTGTTTTTCAACATAAGCACAATAAATAATGTTTCATTGAGCCATTTGTCAGTTCAATATTTTGATGTGTTTTTGTGACATCTATTGATTAGCGTTAATCATTTTTAGTTGACCGGCATAGTTGCATCCATTAATATAATTAATTATATTTGGCTCTATACAATAAATTACATTTAATGTGAAGTGAACCGCACTAAAAAGCAAACCGTTATTAATAAAGCTTTATTATATTGCCAATAAAATTGCCAACCAAAACTGTATGTTATCTCAACATGATGAACGAGTGTATAAAATCGTAAAACAAGGTAGGTATATATATAGATGCATATTATTCGGGTGGAATTGGCTGTTGGATTCGCTGAATCCTTTAAAGTGCCAGCACCTTTTATAAAAGCAGCACGTTTTTTCACCGAGCTAAAGATCATTGTGAAAAACTACTGCGATGTATAAATAATTTTATAAAAAACTGCAGTTCGGACTAACTGCCAACAATTTTATTTTTATTTGTTGTAAGAATTCTTTTTAAATATATCAGCAAGCAAAAAGCTTCGGCCATCAGGGAATGGTCTATGCGGTTGCTGGACCAAATAGGGGTCGGAATCAGCTCTTATAGATGTATGTAAAAAGTGGACATAAAAAAAGGTTGTTAAGTGGCATAAAGAATTGAATACCCTGCATTCAGTTCTTTATAAAAGCATCTGCAATTAAAAAAATCAGTTTTGAACCGAGTTTGAGCCCAGAACTTCTATTTATTTAAATTTTGATCCTATACTTCAAATATTTTTCCGTTCATTAAATCGAAAAGTGGAAATTGTACTGAAAAGAAACGAATACGGGGTATGAAATGAATACGCAAAAACAAGCAACTATTCAAAGCAACAAAAAATTTATAAAATTCTTGGATCCATGTATTAAACTGTCTAAATGAAAATGCTTAGCCTCCAGTGGAATTTGATGGATTCGTTAAGGCCATCATCATTTGTTTACTGCACTACTGAAGCCTATTAGAATTTGGGTATAGTTCAGCAAGTTAAATATGACCATGGCCTGAATAACAAGCCTTAGTCGAGTACAAGAAAAACAACAACTACTTTGCCAGAGGGCTTATCAGGCAACTGACTGAACAGCTGCTGCTGCTGCTGATTCTCATGTTATGGTAACAGACAAAGCGCCTGCTAATCTTGCATACAGCTTGGAGCAAGACGGAGTCCAAGCTAAGCCTTATTGCTGCCGTTGAGTTCCTCAAAAATTGTCAGCTAATAATGCAAACAATAAGAGAGGGAACGGTCCGAGATGAGGCGCAAATTGAGCACAATTATGAGCAGGGCGGGGACGGGCGCAGGGCGAGTCAGAGAATACTCGACTAAAGCGGCGCAATTAGCGGGTTTAGTGGGGAAAACTTTGCGGCCGGGCCATAAATTGGCGGCCACAATGCCTGCAGGCGCCCAGATAGAGCGGCAAATGTCAGCTGTCAGTTGTTGTCCTGACTGTTTTACTCGTTATTGTTGTTGTTGTTGCTGTTGTCCTCCTTACTGTTGCCATTTTGTGGTTACGCCTGGTCGGGCCAGGCAGCTGATTTCGTTTCGTTTCGCGCCGCTTTCATTCCGCTTGATGTCGCTTGCCAGGCATATTTCTTTAATGAATTTAATCGCGCGTAATAAACCGTCACAGGCTCAATGTACAAGGTTCTTATAGAAGCTACACGCACACATACCGACACACATACACAGTAGAAACCGTTGTCCTGGTCCGTGGCCGCTTATATTGTTTGCTTGGAGTCTTTGTGGTCGTTTGACGTTGATAAGCATTCTGATTTATTGACAAACAAACTGTATGGGAATGCATCTGTGTGCGTTCCTGGCATTTATTTAAATTTATACATTTATTTATGGCCGTTGCAAACACAAACACGCCATTGCAGACGTGTAGACAGGGAGACACGGTTTTGATGTTGCGCTTTAAACACACTTTTCAGCTCTGACATTTTTTACGCTCCTGCTCGGCTGCATTTCCGCTTACGTTCAATAATTTAAACTTCCTGCATAAACCGGAAATGACAAATAAAATGCTGCGTCATTCACGTGCACTGTGCAAAACCAAAACAAAAAAAAAAAAAATAAAAAAAAAATTTTGGAAAAAAGGAAAACTATTTACCGAGTGTAAATTGCTAACGCAATTAAATTAACCAGCAAAATGTGATAATTTTTTCCAGTGTAGTACTTTTTGTAGCGTGGGCTTGGGTTGTGTTTGTGTATTACAATTTCTGTTCTATATTAAAATTTTTAGCTGCCATGCAGTTATTTCTGGTACAAATATGATTGAAATAGCTTAATTATGTATCATGTCATTTGTCTAATAGTCTACTATTTTTATACTTCCATGTCTATGTCCGTCCGTCCGTAGATACGAACGCTTCGATATTAGAAACTAGAAGCCCTAGACACTGTTTTCCAAAAAAAAAAACCATTCTACATTTTAGTTTAAAAATAAAATTCCAAATTAATGTAAAAAATTTTCGAATATATACCCTAGTGTTCCCGTATAAGAATAGGTCTCAACTTTCATCTGTCGTAACTTTGCAAAAACTCAACCGATTTTCATAAGGATGGTATTTTTGTTCATGGTTGGTTTTTTTTTTTTGTTGTCTAAAAAACCGAGTCAAAATGTAATAAATATCGATATTAAAAAACAGAAAGAGTTATCGATCATTTAAAAAACGGACAGACGAACAGGTAGACGGACATGCCATAATCGACTCGGCTAGTGATCCTGATCAAGAATATATACACTTTATGGGATCGGAGATGCTTCCTTCTGCCTGTTACGCACTTTTTCTTTGTTTCTTTAACATCACTAGTTGAGGGTAACTACTAGTCCAACACTCCCGACTTGACCAAACTTCCTTGTTGTTATAATAAAAAGTGTGCTTCGTAAAATATTTGTTTTACAGTTGGATGCAAAGCCGACGCATCTTAATTTTCCATTAATTACATGCTTACTTTTTAATGAGCTTATTAAGAATTCATTCCTTCTTTTCTGAATTTATTCATTTACAATATTTCGTAAGGTGCGCATATATTCATTTATCTTTGTATACCCTTTATTTAAATTTGGAATTGGTGTGCTGAGACATATGGCCCCATATGATGAACAGCTAATTTAAACATTCGAATTGGCAGAATCATTGACGTTAGTGGAGGAGGGTGAAACGAGAGTATAACGGTTTGGTACTAATGTATGTAACAGGCAGAAGGACCCATAAAATATATGTGTATATATGATCATACACTTAGATTAGAAGAAAGCAAGGATTTGGTCGGGACAGCTAGCAAGTAAAGTGAGTTCGGTGGGTATTTGTATGTGTGAACTTTTGTATGAATCTATGAATGCAAAAGGGTTGAAATGTTTTGTATGTATTTCCAAGTGGTTCTCTCTAGTGGAGTACAGCCATTCGTTATCAATTTGATTGTTGAAAAAGTTGCGTTCCTTGGCTTAAATTCTGGATTTAACTCAACTGATCGCATTTGATTTTATTTTTGACGTTTGCAAACGCAGTGTGTGTTTGTGGGTGTGTGTGTGTTGTGTGTATGTGGGCTTGACTTTAATTGCATCATGCGTTTTTCGACTGGAACTGCACGGAAATCACATAAATTACGTGATTTTCGAGTACGCTTCTTTGGCCAAATCCGAGCGTAAGAGTCATTGCAAAAAAATACAATACATATTTTTTGCGCACACACATGCTCACACACTCGTATATTGAATGGCCATGAATTACATAAAAAGCCGCAAATACCGAAGTCAAAATGCGTTGGCCCAAAGCATTGTTGATGCTGCCGTCGCTGACTGCAAAGCATACCAATGCAAATGCAACCAATGTAACTGTAACCCATTGCCCATGTTGTCCTTGCTGTGCAAAAAAATACAAAATACAGAAAATGAGAAAAAAAACGTCATCAGCAACAAGAAGAAAAATAATAAAAATAAATGCAAATATATATTGCAATCCTTTAGGCGCACAGAACATAATGAAACGAAAATGCTACTGTGGCAGCTATAGCCGCAGTCCCGGCAAGGACAGCTCGGACAGCCTGGCCCCAAATGCACAATGCGGCGTCCGCAACTGAAGGCATCCGCCGTCTATCCCCTTACCGCCTATCAGCTTTACCGCCTATCGTCGTTCTGCTGCCTGCCGAATAAGGCAAATAAATAAAAACATGCAAATATTTCTTTGGCCAACATTTTAACAGCCTCCGCCTGCAATCTTCCCGTTTGCCAACCAATTCGCAGCAATTTTCATACAAAAATGTTTTTATTTATTTTTCAGTAAGGCCGCGTGCTTGTACGGGCTCCGGCTGCAGGCCTCGTGCTGTTGCTGGTGCCTGATCCTTGTGGTCGTCGCTTGATTTATATTGATGAATGTCCGTTTGTTCGTTAGTTCCGTCTTCACAGACTGCCAAAGAGATTTACTTGCTGCATACGTATAGTATGATGGGAGAGGGAGGTGGGGAAGGTTTGGAGCGTGGCAGTTACTTTGCACATCGCCTTTGTTGCTGCACTTGCACACACACACACACACACACACACACACACACACACACACGCACACACACTTACTTACGCTCAGAGCCAGAAATTATTGCATACTTTACGGAAATTAACCGCATTTCCATTTCTTGCACGCATGCAGAACGACCACAGCGCCACCGCGTTTCCCACCACGCCCCCTACACCTACCAGCACTTACATTTCCCCTTTGCATATATACAATTTTAATGACTTTATTTTTGTGCTGGTGTACAATATTCTTATACCCTAGCATTGGTAATTATTACTTTTTCATAAAGTTGTAAAGCTTATCGCTAAGGTTTGTGTTTTTTTTCCAAACTCTTCAGTTTTTCCAGAATTGAAAATTATAAATCGTGTAAATTTTATTTGCAATATATTTTTATATTTGCCACCAAATATTAGCTGCAGGCCGAAAAATGATTGCATTTTTTGCGTGTAAAGGTAAGTGAATAATAGGATAATTGTTGACTAAAAAAGTTGCGGCTTTTTCTGTAAGCTCCCACTATAATTAAGCTTGCGTAAATTCACTCTTCAATTATTGTCGAAAAAAAACACATTTTTATTCGGTGAAATATTTGATTTACAATTTGATTACAATTTGTATCTAAATGTGTTTCAGGCAGTTAACAATAGTGATTTAGATGCATCGAACTATTAAAACAATTTTTTAATATTCTAAAAAAGTACATAAAATTATAATGGGTTTATTTATGGTTACATATTATGAAACTTCTATTATCTATGGCACTTAACTAGGTTCACATAATGGATTTTATTGAATATGTAAATTGTATGGCAAGTTTAAAATGATTATCAATAAATAATTCAAAGTTAAAATATGGTTTGAATAATTATTAACTCTCGGATCTTTTAGAGCATCCAGTTTTCGCCCTACAAAATATGTTCTCTTATATCTTGTTACATTTTCGCCAGGGTGGCATCCCCCCTCCACCCTTCCAACCCCCTCTATCATGTGAAGTGCGTGCAGGAGCTGCGGAGTGGCATTCGCCGGGCGCGTACATTCCAACATATTTCTTTGTGACATTTTTCTTGTGCATTATTAATCAACTGGGAGTATTTATAATTTATGTTGACATGCACTTATTTATAAAATTCACAACACATCGAGAGCAAAGGCAATGGGGGAACATCATTAACCACGCCGACTTGGATGTTTGAGCGCTGTTTTCAACGGGGCGTGGCATTTCCGCCAAAAGGCTTGACGTCAGCAAAATGTGTTGAATATTTAATGCAAATTGCATATTAGGCGCACTTTGAACGCAACATCTCAAGACTTGAATGGCTAAAAAGGTCACGCAATAGCAAACAACTTTTAACCCTTCAGTTTGTAATGATTTTCTTCCTAATAGCTGTGATTTCTTTTACTTTTGTTCTTTCTGCAATTGCTTGACAATTCTTTTATACCCTGTGCAAGTGTAAATATATATAGTATATACAATTTTCCACATATTCATTTTTTTTATTGTTTTTTGGTCAGTATAAGTAGGGTGGGTGGGTTAAATCTTCTTCGGAAAGATTGATTGATTGAAGATTGACGGTATTAAATATATGTTCTACTCTGTACCTGAACAGTTTTACAATAAATGTTTAAAAAAATTTAATTTTACACCCATGTCTTAAATATTTTAAGAGTAGACAGACAAAATATTGTGTTTGGAGTGTATAATAAAGATCTTGAATGTGTACAAAATGCGCTCCAAAATACATATTCTTACAATACAAAAATTTAAGATATGTTTCTAGTGTTTCTTTGAATCTACCTACAGGATATCTTCTAGTCACAAGTCAAGTCATTTATTTTGCAAACTTTTGATGCTTGTAGTTTTGTTCTTGACTGGCCCCAAACAAAGATTCCAACTAGTTTCCATTGTGAAAGTCTTTTGCTAGGGCTGCGTGGAGCACGTATCAAATAGAATCTCATTTCCGCTGCTTTGCAGGTTGCAAAGAAATTTTGCATGCAAATTGTGGCAAGGTGCAAAACGAAATGAAAGTCCAAAGATAACGAAATGGCAAAGACAAAGGCTTTGAGCTGATGTTACCAAGCTAACAACTTAACTTATTGTCATAACGAAAAGGAACTTGTGGTTGCGATTTGATTCGAGCGCTTTAATGCGTAAAGGCTATCATGCAGCTATTTGCTGGCATTATTTCCGCCAATGAAATACACCTGTCCGGAAATGCAATTTGAGCGTTGTAACAGTAATATTCTATTGCTGACAATTTGTAGGTTGTTGATTGCATTCGATCATGGGACAAAACTATTTTGATTGAACATAGTTTCTGCTGGTGCTGCCACAGCGAGCAGAAATTCTCAATTTCAATGGCAATTTTTCATAAAGTTCAAGCGAAAAACGTTCAACGCGGATACAAGTGTGACTACGGATAAGGATGCGGATGCGGATGCAAATGCGGATGCCAATTGGCACGCTCCGGCGCAACATGCCATATGCGTAACCTATATCAAGCAGTGAGCGAATGAGATAGATAGAGATAGAGAAAGAGAAATGGAGAGAGAGATAGAGAGCAAATCGAGCTGTCGCCTGTCGGCTGCACAATACAAAACAATTTGCTGGCGTTGCCACCGCACGTTGCACGGCTACTGCCAGTCTGTCAGTCAGTCTATAAAATACACACACACAAACTTATGCGCAATTGCATATAAAATGCAGAGTAATGCTTGTTACTGGCGCGTCTAATATTAACAATGGTAAAAGAGTTGCAGCAGCGGCAGCCGCCAGCAGTCAGCTGGCAATTTAATGTAACAAGCATATTGACTGCTGACAAATAGCATTGCATGTCAATTCATCAAAAACTAGAAAAAATATATATATGGAAAAAAACTGCGCGAAACTATTGACAGAGAAAGAGAGAGAGAGAGAGAGAGAGTGGAGGCCAACAGTTGCTGATCCTGGCACGCTCTTGGCATTGCTGGCTCAGCACCAGCGGATGACTGTAAATTTGCTTAGCTGCCAAACAAACTTCGATTGCAGCGAGTGTGTGAGACTTTTACAAATTGTTTTGAAATGAAATTCAAGCGCTATTGAGAAGCTGTGTGCAGTTGGAATTGTCTTGTGGTTATGCCAAATTCCCCAAGAGCTGTTGCTCGCTTTACGCAATTGAAAATTTACATAGACAAAGACTATTTTTATATTAGATTACATATGTATATATAGTGTTAAAATCAGATTACATTCTTACGTGTTTTTGTTATTGTATTTAAGCTTAGGTCACAATTGAAAGAAAAATTTAAATGATCATTTACAAATAAATTTACATTTAGATTCTTGATTTATTTTTGGTAAAGGATAAGTGTAAAGTAGTTTTCCAAGCACTAGTTTGCGTTTTCAACAGGTTTTATCAGGTTGATATCGCTTTGCTTTACGCTGATTAAAATGAACATTAATTGGCGGCTCTTCAACCGTCAATTTCTTCTGATGTTAACTTGTACATAATCCAAGTGCACCGTAGTCCAGCTCTTGCCTTGTTCAACATTCAGGTCCTATGTTCTATTCCCTTTACAACAAATTGGCTCAATTATGTTCGTTTGTAGCGCTTACCCGCACCCGGGTCCGAGTCTGTTCCGTCAGCAAGGTATAAAAACTTTATTAAAAACTTTGTGCCCAAGCCTTTTTAGAACCTTCCTCGTTTTATTACACGTTGTCTGCCGCCATTGGGCCTCGACTTTTGTTTTATACATATTTATAAAATATACACGCACATTTAGGCACCCCACTGCACTCCAGGGGCGTTGAAGAAATCAAATTAAGAAAATTTCCTTTTTGGCAAAACTTTTGCGCCTGTTTAGAGTTTTGTAATACTTCAACGCTTCTGCGTCTGCGACTGCGACTGCGACCCCCCATGTTGCTTGTTTTTGTGTTTTCAGCCATTTTGGGTGAACTGCTGCCGCTTGGCCTTAGCCCCATGTGGTTACTTTAAAAATGCTAAATGGTCCCAAAGCAATTGCAACCGCAACAGCAGAAACAACTGTAAAACCAGCAACTGGGGAAGAAGTCAGTTGGCTTTAAACACCAGACTAGGCCTATTAAAATGTTTGTCTAAGACACTCGCTTGTCCATTGAAAAAAAAATCAAAGTCAAGGCATCCAAAAGTCTCCTTATCCTTATTGTATATGTAATATTTATATGCAATGTGCGGAATTTCTAACCATATATCTATAAATTTCTGTTAAGTATTTGCATATTAACTTAATGAACTTAGATTGGATGACAAATCTTCGAATAGTCAGATTGATCGATAGAAATCTACAACATACTCAAATTGCTTATCCTTATATCATTAGTTATATACATATTTGAATATACTATTTCACACTATTTCAAAGTATCTCCTAGTCGGGGTCTATCTTGTTTCTTTTTGTTTGTTGGCTTATTGTTGCCAGAGCCGCAACAGCTGCTACTTTAATAGGCTCTAAAAATATCTTTCTATTTGTTATTTGATCTGTGATTTAATTTATTTTTTGCTTAACCACAAGTCTTTGCTATTTTTGTTTTTGTTACTTGGTTCTGTTCCTATTATTAAAACGTCTTAATGCAGTTCACATATCATTTTATGTACTTCCTACACATTTTCAAGGTCAACTGGTTGGCTTTTGAGCTTTTGCCTGTCGGCTGTTACTGCTGTTTTCGTTTGGCCATATCCCCTTTCAGGTTCAATAATGTCATAGAGCGTGTCGCAGGCCAAGCGCCATAATTTATGACCAAATTGTTGACCTTTATGCCAGACCCATTGAGGCTCGACCAGGCAGGCGCAGAACGTGCCGGGCCAGGAAAATAATTTAGCCAAAAACATGAGCAGCTCGCCGTATAAATTATGCACAGACAACAACAACAGAACAATACACGAGTTGCTTGAAGGTATTGTCTAAGCGACCTGCCCACAAATGCAACGATTTGACCAAACCATTGGCAAAAAAAAAAATATACAAAAATAAGAAAAACTAGAACGGCAACAAAATAAACAGCAACAAAAACAACATTGACCACAGACATTACTCACCGCTTGCCCTTTTATTTTATTGTATTTTATCTTTTGGATTACTTTTTGCCATGACCACAACAGATAAGGTCGAGCATCTTGGCCGAAGCGCCAAGCAGTGGGAAAAGCACACAAGAAAGGAAAATTCTGAAGCTATTGTTGTTGCTCGAGTCGACTTGGTTTGGCTCCCCTAAGGGCTACAAGACAACGGCAATGGGTCCAAACAATTGCGCATGTTAACATACTTGTAAGTAGTTTTTCCACTTTGCCATGTTATTCCCCCATCATCCCGCCAGCAATTCCCAACTCTATAGAAAAGACTACTTGCGCATTTGTTTTGACCACCAATTTACCCGCCAGCGGTTACCATTGTTTTTGTAATTATCTGCACGTTATTTGTGGGTCAATAAAACTTGATATTTGTTGTTTGACCAGCGTTTAACGCTCTCTTCGCGATACAATTTATGGCATTAGCGGGGTCCGAACCCTCAATGCCACTTAGCATGCAAAGAGATTAACGTTGCCCCTGCAGTTATCATGAGCCGAATAGTTATCATTTTATTTAAATTTGTTGTGTTTATCTTGTAGAATTTTGTTTAAAAAAAATTTAATTAGAAAAAAATTTATAGTTACGTCAGAGTTTATTTTATACTATTGCCAAGTTCCAAGTATATTTTTATGGCTTTCTTAAAATGTACTTACATATTTGGAGCATTTATCATAGTGTCATTTTGGATAATTAACACATGCCCAAAGCTGATTTATTTATGTTCATTTCTGTTGCTTCATTGCTGGCTGCCAAGGTATCCTGCTCCGGCGGTAATTGTATCTGCTGTCAATGGCTCGCATGGCACACAAATTTATAAGTAATTTGCTTTGGAGGCGAGGAACTGTATGGGGCTATCTGACAGTGTACCATGTTAATACCCTGTAGACAAACACAAAATAAGGAGAGACGATGTCAAGAAAAAGGATTATGCATAAATGAAATTTTATTTCCAATCAAATGGTCTTTGAGATTTTATAGCTCTGAGTATTTTTGTTTGCTTATTTTATATATAGTTTTATTTAAACATTTTCTAGTATCAACAGGGTAACTTAAGAGCACATTCAAAAAATTGTTGTTGGTTGCTTTGTTTTTGTTTTCTGACAATCATTAATGATAAATTACCGGCATTTGGTGTTCAATTATTTAATGAAGTGGCCAGCGCGTTAAAGTCGGCTTTATTACATTCTCCGAAATTGTGCTATCAAATTTCAAGCAATTTAATTGTAATGGTTTATAGCTGTTTTATATTAGCCAAACTTAGATGAGAGTGGAAAATTTATATGAAAAATGAAATACATTGCGGCTGCTTTCCACTTGACCTATATGCGCATTAATAATGGCCCTACAAAAATGTTATAATAAATTTACTCTATTTATGTTGTTAATTGTAAATAATTGTAAATACGAAAAACCCAATTTTATGTTAGGCATTTGATGTATGGTATGTATATGTATTTGAGGCGTATATAATTATTTATATTTTTATTAGGTTTCATTATGGTCCATATTATCGCATCAGTTGTATAGCCTAAATTAGTTTTATCTATACCATAAATAATTAATTTTTTTTTATTCCATGAGCTCAACGAACAAAAAGTTCCAAAACGTATTAAACAAATAACTTATCGGAGCTTGGAGTTGGCTAAGAATAAAGCTGACCAGAACAAAAGCAAACTGCAAACAATCAATTGAAGGGTATGAAATACCAATTAAACAAAAATAAGCAAAGCTATCAAAAGAAGAAAAAAAAAATAAATAAAATATAACAAAAATCAAGAGCAAAAAGGAATCGCAGTCATGTGAGTGTGGTAACGTCAATTGTTTAAAAGTGAAAATACGATTTTGTGGTAAGGCAGCGCCAACAGAAGCAAAAAACTATACCAACAACAACAACAGCAACAATACAGCAGACAAATGGCGTGCAAAATCAAAAGCGAAAAAAAATGTGTGCTTTATAGCAGTGTGTGAGCTAGTGTGTGCTTCCCTTTAGTTTGAATTGCTTGTTATTGTTATATCTGTTGTTGCTGTTGTTATTGTTGCTGCTGTTTTATTCCTGGGCTTGCTGATGCTGTGTGTCAATGGGTGGACAGTTAGTTGTATGCATCTGTGTTGATGTGACCGAAAAATATACAATACATGTACAAACAAAACACACACACCCACACCTGTGACAGAAATGGGCTGTGTGAGCCCAAGACACGAACCCTGAATGAGGAGGTGTCGCGCTCCATGTGGGCTAAAACAAAAAAGAAAAGAAAAGAAAGATGCAGACACGAGCGCCGAGCGGCAGGGCTAACAACAAACGTAACGATAACGAAAAACAAACTTTAAAAATTGGATTCTTCATTTGCATCGGCAAATCCAATCAAGCCAACGTAAAGACCCCGGCCAGACACATGCACAACATAAAGCCGATGCAGATACATGGACCAGGCAGGCAGGCGGCAGACATGGACGAAAAGCTACCAGAACCCCGAACGCGGTTCTCCATAAAAGTTGACCACGCCACAAACACAAGCCGACATAAAAAGAGGAAGAACGAGCCTGCTAGAAACAGAGTGAGAGAGAGAGAGAGAGGGATACAAAAAGGCTATGAAACGTACAATAAATGAAAGGTGTGCGCCGCATTTTTGGCCATATACCGTTGACCGTTGCTTATGGCTCGGCCAGCTCCGCCAGCCTGCTGCTTTCTGGTGTGTCCGGTTGAAAATTGGTAACGATTTGTATTGCAGTGGCAGCAGCACAAAAGAGGCTGCCATTGTGCCGAGTGCCGTCCATGGAGTGGCTGTTCAAAAGTTTTGCCGCTAGCTCTGCGTCTTTCTCATTTTTGTGCTCCTGCAGTTGCCTCCGTTCCGGCTCCATCTCCCCTTACGGTATGGCATTGCAAAATTTTCTTATTTGTATGCCTGGCTTACCTGCCGTTATCCATCTGTCTTGTGTCTTCATCAACTTGGCCTGTATTAAGTCGCTTGTTGGCAGCCGCTGCCAGAGCTCACCTGCACCCTCTCTCTCTCTCTCACTCTTTCTCTCACTGTCTCTTGCTCCCGCTCTCTCTCACACTTGCACTTTGTCACGGTGTTCGAGCTTTTGTTGCTGTTGTGGTTTTGGCAGAACATGTACACACACACACACACAAAATCAGAAGAAAAAAATAGTGGCATACTTTTTGGGGCTCCCTGTTCGGTTATTGATTGCAGGCATACGTTTGCCATTTTATTACAAGCCCCAAAAATGGCCAGCGAAAAAATGCAGCAGCATTGTTTTTTTTTTTGGCCACGTTAATTGCCAGCGAAACCAAACATTTGCGTCAGCCCAACCACAGGCAGCGAAACCAGCCTCAGTTTCAGCGTCAGCGTCAGCGTCAACGTCGACATCGACATGGACGACAACATCAACCGCCACTTAAATTGCCCAAACCGCGACAAGTGTCCTGCTACGACTGCTGCCATGGTTGCGGCCAGCCATAGACACGGCCCATTGAAGCGCACAAGAAAACCATTCATTAGCGCTTATCAAACCCCGACCTCGATGCCACTTTGATTTTGCGCTTAACCTAAACTACACGACGTTTTTGTGTTTTATTTTCTTTTTGTTTGTTTTTTTTTTGGGTTTTTTTTTTTTTTTTGGTTAAGCATATAACAAACGCCTGGTCTGCCAAGCCGGCAATCGCTGACGTTTATTGTAAATGGCTGTCCAATGAAAATTGTTGTGGCCTATCAACGTCAACGCGGCCAACACGGTGTGGCCCGAGCGGTGCAGGGCGGTGTCCTCTATCATTAGTGATAGACACAAAAAAAAGAAATACAAGCAAAGAAAAACTTGTCGAGCGAATCGTGAAAAAAACAACTGGCATTTTTATCGGCCTATACACAACGGTTGATGCCTGTTGCCACGCTTTAGTTTAATTGGCACTTGACAGTGTGGCCAACAGGCTGCCGGTGCTATCAATCAAATGGGCTTCTTCGGCAATGGCCGTCAGGACATGTGTGCAAGATAATAGAGAATTGCTTATTCGATTTTACAAGTTATTCCCTGAATATAAATGTAATATTCAATTTACATAAATTAAATGAAAAGTGTGTTCAAAAAATATCTGTTAATTATAAAAGTTGTGAGTTGTTTTTGAGAAAATTCATTTATTAGTACCTACTTGATTGATTGATCGATGTTTAAAATTAAACGATGTAGCTAGGTAATTGTCACTTTTGCAATTTACCTTTTGTGTTCCAGTAAAACGGAGTGAAAATAATTATGAAAACGACAAACAATGTTTCGTTATAAATTGAAAACATAAATTTAATGAAAACGTTATTTATAAAAATGCATATATGTTGGATTATTTCAATTTGAGATGTTGCATTTGAGAAAATTGATGGCAGAAATGTTGAATCTGAATAGTGTACCAGACAATATTTTTTTTTTGCCACGAGCTAATTGCATTTTACTTTCCACCCCAACACTTCTTTGTGCCTATGAATGTTACAACACACAGTAAACATTCGGTAAGCTGGCCACATAGTGCCTGGCAACTGTTTGACTGTACTTTAACATGTATTTGCATATGTATATGTATTTACCTGGAACATTTATAGCACTTGTCTGTTTGTTTGCCTGGTTGTGCCTGACAACGAAGATGCCAGATGCCAACAAATGCAACAAATGTTGATGTCGTTATTGTTGCTGTTCTCTCGTGCAAACAATAAAATTTATGCTTAAGCGCGCTTCATACTCTGTCTGACTGCCGTGCACACTCACACACGGACACACACACTCTCACACATGACTGATGTCCATTGTAGCGAGGCTATTGCTGCTGCTTGTAGGCAAGCAGCTAATGTTTCATTAGCCAGCACCGCACTCTCCCTGGGACAAGGACTGACTTAACCATAGGGGTGGACACAGACAGCGTCATCGTGATTTCAAATAATAATTAAAACCCGACGAACGTTGTTTGATGTTTTCATGTTGCACACAAGCAGCAGCAGCAGCTGTGGGTGTCTGTGTGTGCATTTTCCAGGGAATAGATTGAAGTCAGCGCATGGTAAGCCCCAAAGCGTGTACTAATGGCCAGCTATGCAGACCTCATGACTGACCGGCTGACTGACTGTCGTTAGTTGCCTGACGATCTAAATGAGCGTTGCCTACCGCTCTGGGCGGCCGGGATAACGCTACGGCAAAGCACAGATTCCTCATCCTCGGTGCTGTATATCCTGACTGCCATTGCTGCCAAAATGCTGCGTTATTTGAATAATTGAAAGGCACACTCTCTCTCACCCACACACACACAAACAGGCTCGCAGATGAGCGGTCTGACTGGAATGCTATCAGCACCAAGGACCCACGGCAAAGGGAATTATGCATACGTATTTGTATGTCTAATGTCCGGCTGCGCCACGTCCAACGTACAACGGATTTATAACTGATTTCTGGTGATTTAGTTGGTTCACAAAATGCAATGAGACGAGGCTCAGTTTCTGCTTGGCCAACCCCGCAGCCGTTCTGGCCACTTACTATGCAAAATGTGGCCGCACATGCAATGACAAACTGAATCTCATTTGTGCAGCCTCGAAACGCCGCGCATCGGAGGAGGACTTCACCTTAAATGCATGCAGGAATTCATCTAAAACTGTGGCACAAGGCCGCGCAAAAGTTAATTGAATTGCTATCGAAGCATATTCCATCAATTTAAATTAGTTCTGCGGTGCTGCCGCACAAAGAGCGAAACCTCGGGGTGTTCGGGGTTGCCAGTTGTCAACCGCGTTAATTAGATGCATCTTCTCAGGAAAGCAAATGGCAAAAGTTTTCAGTTTTCAGTTTTCAGCTTGAAGCTTTTGTTTTCCTCCTCTTGTCAATGATAAGAAATTGGACGTGGCTAGAACTCAACTCCCGACCCCATCCTACCACATTAATCAATTATTGCCAGACAATTTATTGCGTTGTTTTTTGGGCGACTGTCAGTTAAATGTTTATTAAAGAATTCATTTGAACTGTTAACGGTTATCAAGTCGACTTGAGGCGCTATCTCACCCTCGTACTCGCTGGTAATTGCCAATATAATTTCCTTATATCACAGGCCGACAGATGTCAAGCATGTTGACAGTGTCAAATTCCAATCAATATGCAAATTAATAATAAACAAAAATGGTTTGACATTTACTTGAACAACGCTTTGATTAAATTAAATTCTATATGTGGTGCTAATTTGAAGGCCCTGTTTTGGTACTAAGAGGGCAATTTTTATAACAATTAGAAAATTTGTGTTTTATGTGTATAGATACTTTGTTTGTTTACATTTAAAAAAATTAACAGCAGCTATGTAGCTATATTTTAGGGTAAAATAGCTTCATACTCCTTTTCCAAGCTTTAGATGGATTTTATGCCTTTTCCATCATCAATGGGCAATTTTCCCGATTTAGCGTAACGACATCTCAAATAAGAATCTTAAAAAACTTTTTTATTTAGACCCAAGTTCTATAAAGAATAGACTAAACAAGTAAGAACGTTGCAGTCGGGCGTTACCGACTTCGTTATACTCGTTCACATTCTTAATTATTATTATTATTTTAAAAAATTTCGATATTTGAGAATGGGGGTGGGGGTGGGGGTGTGAGTGGGGATGGGGGT
>SCDY01001138.1:0-35969 GCA_004143825.1 Drosophila micromelanica
ATTCTCAAATATCGAAATTTTTAAAATAATAATAATAATTAAGAATGTGAACGAGTATAACGCAGTCGGTAACGCCCGACTGCAACGTTCTTACTTGTTCATATTTGAGACCTATGGGTCCAAGCGCTTTACATGTCCAACTTTTTCTCATAGTTGCCATGCTTTTATACAAAAAATTTTACCCCCTCACAACCATGTTAAATGTTGTTTTTTATACTTTTTGTGGCCATTAAAATCGATTAAATGTTCAAACTCGATAAAAAGTGCAAAAAAAAAAAAAATTGTATAATGCATTGTTTTCAAATGTTGAATCAATGTTCTTGAAAAATCATGGTTAGTATATACATTTATACTTCATCAGGATCAACAGCTAAGTCAATCCATCTGTCCGTCTGTCTGTATGGACGCTTTCTCGGAATCTATTTAAGCTATAGACCTTAACAGATCACTTTAAGACTTGTTCATAGCACGCACAGATAAAGTTTGTTTAAAATGATCGATACCTTTTATCGTTTTTTTTTAATTTTATCAAATCTGTTATTTATGGGCAAATTGAAGAAACGGCAAATTTTATCGAAATGCAATCAATCAAATCCCCATTGAAAGTTTATACAGATAAACATACAGCTATAAAAAGGCAGTTGCAAAAGTCGAATTCCACAAAGTTCGTTTGAGTTACAACCAAGCAAAATGATAGCAAAGGTTCTTGTCTGGAGTCTTCTAGTGGCCGCCGCCTGTGCCTCGCCGTTGACGAGCACGGTCAACTATGGCGATGCCGTTACAACGTTCATTCAGGCCCTTAAGAAGATGGCACCCTGTGGCTATGCTGCCGAAGATATTCCCATCCTGGACCCGATGATCAACGAGTTCTCCAGCTTCAACTACACCAGAGGAGAAACCATCCTTGTGGGCAATGCGAGCAACATTCGCATCTCGGGTCTAAGCAAGGCAGTGATACTGAATGGCCAATACGATGACAACACATTGCAAGCCACATTTGACATTCTGTTCCCGGAGCTACAGTTTTTGGGCTCCACCATAGTGGAGGGCGTTATTAACATGATGGGCTTCTCGTTGCCCACGCGTCAAAATACGTTAATTAACGAGCGACTGGAGCAATTGCGATTCGTCGGTGGATATACATTTGGCCAGAGTCTGACTAATCCGAACGGACTCCAGATAACCGATCTGAAGCTACAGTTTTACTTGGCTGATGTGAGAATCGACAACTGGGACACACTCTGGAATATTTCATCCAACAAGTTCAACAATCAATGGAGTCGCGCTCTACTTCTGCTGCTCGCCGAGGAGGTTCAGCCCAATGTGGATCAGCTAATGGCCCAGTATGTGCTGCCCGGAATCAATGAGTTGCTCTCCAACGTCACCATGACTCAGCTGACAAGCTTCCTTGTGAGCACGGCCAATGCTTGGAACAGTGCCAACTGCAATGTACTGGCCTAAAAAAAAACATTCGATCGTCTTGTAACGAAATATAAATATGAATAAAGCAAGCAATATAAAGGTTTGATTTTATTATTATTATTACTCGAAATCAATGAAAATGAGGTTTATCTACCATATCTAAATGTATTGGATGCTTCCTACAACAGACGCTGCTTGCCTGTTATTGCTGTAATCCGCTTAAGTAACTCAGCAGCAAAGGAAACCGGAAATGAAAACCATACAGTGTGTAAAGCGCGTGGATGCCAAGCCGGCTTCGGTCCGGCTTCGGTCCGGCTGGGCTGGGCTGGCGAGCAACTTCCGCCCTGTGTAGCTGGCTCGACTTTTTGTCGGCACCTAACGTCTGCTGGCAGTAGGTCGTCCTTGTCGAGTCGAGGCGTCCTCGTTCCTCAGGTACATGGAAATGGCATGGAAAAGAGTGGAGCAGTTAAAGGGTGGCGAGGTGGGGAAGGAAGCGTGGCTCTTAAGCTGCACCGGAAATGAAGAATTGTTGCTCGAGTCCCTGTGACAATTTCTGTGGTCGCCGTTCCCCAAAACAGGTCTGCCATGAATCAACCAAAATGTTACGTGCCCTTCTAAAGCTTTTTATTGTTGTTGCCGCAGCCAGTTTTAAGTGCTCATAATAGCGCGAGCTAAACAAACAACAAACAGCAAATGGCTTTTTCGTATTGCGGTTTTCCGTCGTTCGCCGAATACATGCCACACACACACATACACACACACACAGAGAGATGACGGGTTCATCATCAGTCAGCCAGTTCCGTCTCCGTCTCTGTCTGTCTGCTTCCGGTGCCAGAGTCTTAACCACAAGGCCGCTTTCAGGTCCATTGTGCATTAATAAATTATTAGGTGAAGTGCATAAATTATAGTACCCTCCTATCTGTCTGTAGACTTCTGAAGCAGCAAACTGCTCATTTTTGGGACAATATACTTTGGTTATTAATGGGTCAATTTGAATGCCAAGTGGTATCAAAAACGCCTTTAAGATTTTTTATGTTTTAAATAAAACAAATAAGTATAATTCCTTTTTAAATACTTTTCATATACTCACTTGCCGTTTTATTGTATTTACTTTTGAATAAAAACTGCACTTTTCATTTATTTATTTTGTTCACAATTAGCCATATTTTGTATGTATGCTGTTTTTATTTGTTATTCAATTCAATTCATATGCTTCCACGGTTAATCCCCAATTATATTCAATAAAATCTTTAGCAGCTTTTTTTACATACATTTACATAGAACTACTATTTATGAAAAATAAAATTCGAATTGTTATTCAATTTGCAAATGCTTCGCAGATATTCCGACATCATATATATTTCATAACTCATTTATTATTCTAAAAGGTGCAACAACGATGACAATTAAAATAAAATGTATTTTTTTAATACATATATTTGTTGTGTTGCCCTATTGTAAATGCTAGATGTTAGATTTGTATTTTACTTTGTCTATACATCTAATTTAGTTACAGAAATTATACAAATTTTATATTTGATCGGACATCAGATAAGTGCTTAATTATATTGAATGTTGAAATAAAAATGGATATTCGTAAAAATTTATAGTTTGAAATACTGATATTTTAACGATGACATATTACATATTTCCTACATTTCATTTTCACACTTGTCTCTGGCTAAAGCTTTCGGGTATGGCATATCGGACACACAGCTCCAACCTATTCTCATACAATATCTTGGCTGCGGTAGCTAACAATTAGATTAGATAAATTTCATATGTTATTTATAACATTTGCAAAACAACATTCAATGTTGCTAAGGTATTTGAACATATTCATATAGATTTTATATATCATACGCTTTATTTAGATGCAGGTAGGAATAGACTTATATATAGACTTTAAAATATGTCATCCGTGTTACGCGTGGGTTAGTTTAGCAATATAATCAACCAATTCTCGATTCTGTTTATTAACGATGTAATGTACATTGAATATTTATATTGTATATGTAAAAATGTGTATATTTATAAATGGTTAGATCTTTAGCATTATTTATAAACGTGGGGGCTTCTGTGTGGGCTAGGTAATAGCACATAATACTCTTCACTCATCTAATAGCTTATATGTTTGTTTAATGTTTTTTATATGTACTTATACATTGAACATTAACATTTATCAAATTGAATGCATTTTGGTACCAGACAAAAATGTTCTTAAAAAATACAATAAGTATTCTTAACTTGTGCAGCTACAAAAGGCCTCTCCCATCTTATCCTTTCTTTTTTTTTTATTATATTTTTAGTTTTGTATAAATACACTTGTAATATAAAATGTATTATAAAAATGTTTAAAAATAATTATGACATACTCTTGATAAGCTGATTTAGTGGGACATTCATTTTAATATATTAACTTTATTTAGTTTTAGACATACATACATAAATGCTTTATATTTGCGCTACATATGTTGGTACAAATACCTTCAATTTTTAAAACATATTCATGTACATTTACTAAAGCTATGTATATTTTATTTTTGTTCACATTTATAGACTTATCTACATAATTATTTGAATTGTTCTATATTGTATCCATTTTACCAGTTTGTAATGCACATTTATGTTAATATTTAATTTCTGCTTGTTAATTAAGTTTTCTTTTTTCTTGTTTTGTTTTTTTGTGATAAAAAAACATTTCAACAAACTTATGTTACGTATTTATCTTACAGATACAAATATACGCGTTATAAAAATGCAATTTAAAATATATATTCAATTGGTTTTCACTATTATTTTACATTTTTTTGCTACTATTCGAGCACTGAAAACAAATTCGAGCTAATTTCACAATCGCGTGTATTATTTAGATATATATATAGATATATATATAGTAGTAGAGTATAATATATGATTTCTAGATCATGCAATTATTTCGACATTATTAAGCGCAAAACAACAAAAGGAACTAAATTGTACACTGCTTTGTATTTATGTTCACATGCTTAAAGAAATTATGTCAAAAATATATAATATTTATACAATTCAAATCTTTTTTTAAATTATATTACTGCGCCTCTGATAAGTAGCTAGCATTTTTTTGTTTTAATATATAATATATATAATGTTCTAGTTAAAAATTGCTTTTCTTATTCGAGTTAATTTTCGTTTTCTCAATTTCGATTCACAAAGCCAATTTGTTATACATTGACGTATTGTATATTTGAGTACATCATCAAACTTGATATTATATAGGGTATTAAGGCCCCAACTCATTCCACATACCTCGTCTTACCATCTAACAACGTAAACACAAAATTGCGTGCTGGAATGTTAAATAATTAAAAATAATTGGCTTTTCGAGAAATATACACACTTTCCAAATAACAAAAGGACAAACAACTATTCTGTGTGTGTTTTTGATAAGATTTCGAGCTATCTAATGCTGGCATTATTCGGTTATGCCTCTAATCTATTTAAAACATACAGATTACAACGTAAGTGTATTGAAGTAAGTTTTATAAATTTATTGCCAGCAAAAATAAAAAAATGACAGAAATCGGTAATGGATTGTGAACAATATATGTACGTGAAGAGCAGCGTCTCAGCGTTTTATTCAAGTTCAGTCTGAAGAAAAACTTAATTTTAAACTATGCGGTATATAGTCCAATTTTTGGCATAGAAATCAGAATAAATATTTTTATATATATGTGTATTTATATAATTATTTGGAAAGCTTTTTCACTATACATAACTTGAAATTGAGTTGATTTCACAATCAATTGTTTGCAATTTATTGCTGAATTACATAAAAAATAAATTATATTTTATGCATATGTATAGTATGTACATTCCCGCGTTTAAATAAACGTATTACGCTCGGAAACTAAACACAAAAATTGATTTTAAATTAAAGCTTATAAGCGTTGCACCGCCCGTTTAAACGTATTAACAACAAAACGAGTAGAGCAAACTTATTAAAATTCTGCTTACTTGAATAGATGGTATAGCTCTTAACAAAGATGTGCGCGTTGTTTCTTTTTTGTTAATCTTTCTTCTTTTTTTTGTTTGTTTTGAAATATAAAAAACATTGGCAAAACAATTACAATAGTTGGTTGCATACGTTTGTGCATAATTTTATGTTCTGGAGGTGTCTTTGTTGGTCTGGGCTCTTCAAGGGGCTTTTCGTGTGTATTTGTTAGACAATTTCACATTCGCAAAAATTCGTACACTTTCAGCTTAAATACTAGAACGTATGGCCTACACATATCGATAGCAATATAAAACTATTTATCGTGCCTATATATAAATATATGTACGGTTTACAATCAGAGGCTGCGCGTAAACATCATATGATACAAATGCCATATTTTTAGATATATTGAGTTGGACAATAAATCTAACGCGTACGCATGTCTATGGGCCGATCTAAAAGTGCAGTTGCTCGAAGCAACATCCACAAACAACTAACTAACGGACAAACATTTAGCTGGCAACGTCTAGGCCTCTGTTTCGGCGCCCTTTAAGCGCAGGCGCGCGAAATCCTCAAAGATAATATCATCGTCCTGTGCCTCATCATCGTCCAGCTGTATGAGGTTCGTAGTGGTTGGCACATCCTTTGGCGTTTGTGCAGTAGATGCCGCAGCGCCTGCGTCGCCGGCATCACCGAGGCTAAGTAGCGGCGCTGCCAGGCTAGCACGTGGCGATCGATCCCCAATCAGCGGTGGCTCCTCCTCCTCCGGTTTTGGATGCATAAGCGTAAATGGTAGCTCGGCAACTAAATCACCTCCCAACAGCGGCGAGCCAATTAAAAGTTTCACCTTCACCTTGTAATGCACCAAAATGCCCAGGCTTTCGCGTTGTGCAGGATTGGTAATTAGCGTACTAGAAGCCAGATTTGTATCCTCATGCTTCAACTGCCCATCCAGTGCTAGTCCCCATTTATCCTTGTTATTCGCGAGCAGGGGGCACAACTCGAACACCTTCGAGAGCGTAAAACCTGGCGCCACATTGCAGCCATCCTCCGACTCCGTCTCGGCCACCACGGACTTGTACTGGGCCGTCGAAAAGAGGCAAATGTCGGCGAATTGGCGTACACACACCTTTATTTTCTTGACGGTGCGATTGGAATTGTTGGCCACGTGCACATTAACCGATATCTTTTCGCCATGATGATACAGCTCCTTATCCAGGCTCGCTTCCAAGTGTATTTTATTGGGCTTCATCATGAACTCCTTGCTTACCTCAATCGATGGCTGCTCACCGGCCTTGGACGGTGCATACATCACCTTCCGGATTGTCAAACGCACCGAATTGCGTTTGTGTGGCTTGTCCTCAATGTGCTCGCCTATTTCAGATAAAAACACATACGGCATTAATTAGTAAGCGCTTTTGACTCAACTTGTTTTTATGATAAATTTTCATATTTCACAGCATATTTTTTTAGGGGGCGTGTCGTACTCTCTTTGTGTGCGTCACAGATAAAACACAGAGCTTAGCAACTAGATGATTCATTGGCTAAGCTATCAGCACATGCGATATTTTCAAGGAAAGGGATAAAAATAAAGCTTGACATCATTATATTGGCACTGGGAAGCTGCCTACAAATTTCCAGTTCCATGCAAACATTTTAAGTGAAATAAAAATAATTTAAATACTTTCAATGTTTGAGCTCATAAATCTAGCGACTAGTTGGCGTCGGCTGTGGAGATGGGGGGCCTGTGGGGCCTGTGCCGGTTTCAGTGTTTATGCCAAAAACATGGCAGCTCTAACCCAAGGCAGAGCACATCAAATAAACAAATCAACAGATGCCAAGTAAATAAAAACAATTATACTATTCATATACTCAATGCAGAAGTCTAGATGCCCTTGCAATTGATCAAGAAGCACAATCAAATAGATACACATACATGTATGTACAAATATATGGTAGCTATAAACATTTGGTGTATCAAATGCATAAACAAAAAAAAAAAATAATAATGTTAATGTTTCAATTTAAATGGTTGCAGTATGTGAAATGTAATCCTTGTTTATAAACAGGAAACACATTCTGTTGTTTATCAAGCATTTCAAAGCTAACCATATTTGAGAATTAGAAAAACTTTTCTTTTTAACTAAATTTTGTATTGTGTGACTAAGAGCTCAGGCATTTAGATGACTAAACAACGAGACATCCGATGCGAATTTCAGGCTTATCAAAGATGTGCTTCAACTATATTCGAAAATACTTTTTTTTACCAGAGCATCTAATGTAGAAAAAGAAAATTACCAACAAGAAAGAAGAAACAATTAACAACATTAAAGTCGGGTATAACCGATTTGCGTATTTTACTTAATTACCCGCGCCCCACAAAAATAGTTTATGTAATCTTCAGATCTTTTCACTGAATATACAAATCATGAAAGCTTTCTCGCGAGTCATTCTGCTGATGATGTTCTGGAAAACTTTAGAGTAAATTCCAAAATTGTTTATTATCGAATTTAATTATTTGATTTTTATGTACAATATATGTACGTATATACGTATGTAAACATTCTATAACCCAAATGTTAATGACTTGGGCGTGCCATAAATTCGCATACATTGTGCAGCAGTAGCCCACTGAGGCCCACCCAAAAGCCAATTGAGTTAAGTTTGCTTTCAATAATCTTTTTATGGTTGCACACAAATTGGAAATGCCAGCAGATCTGGTGGCGGGGGTCGAGGGGACGGCATTACTAATAGATAAGAGTGTCGACGCCGGGCAATAAAACCACAAAAAATTAACGGACAAAGCAGAGCGACCAACACAATACCAAATTCACGCATACACGCAAACTTGTACCAAGATAGATAACAACAACAACAGTTGGAAAGCTAAGGCAGAGCAGAGCAGCGCAGCAGCAGAGAGAAGATCCCAAGTGAGAAATGCGAATGCGCGTGCGAAACGCAAACATGCGCATGTAACTCCCAATAAATCGCTGTACAAGCGTTTTCGTTTCTTTTTTCATTGTCAATTTCAGTATTGTTGCACAGAATGAGAATGAGAGGCGCAAGAGAAAACTTGAGAACGCCACGATAGACAGAGAGTGAGATAGGTAATTGCGCTTTTGGGTCATTGCTGCTGGTGGTTTTTTTTTTTTTAGCTGAGCCAAGCACCAACAATTTAAAGACACCCAGCTGCGTCAAGTTTCCAAGAAGCAGGCATTTATGTAAGTGCCAATGAAGGGAAAAATAACGTTGAACGTCAGCGACTGCGACTGCGACTGCGACAGCGAACAGCAATAGAGTCGAATTCCAATTAGAAGCGTCGAATTCCAATTAGGTGGCAGCGCTGCGTCATCAGCGAACGGGCGGTATACAAAAGTGACATTTTGCGCAGTCGACGCAGTTGGATTAATTAACCCCGCGCGTGACACATGCGCCAACTAACACACACATACACAATATGTAATATAGATATATATGTATTGACAACATACATTCATTTGCACACTGACCAACATTAAGTTGGGCTTCTCTCCACACACAAGAACTTCTCTTAACAGCAACTTACCCACAAACGCTTTCAGTTCGTAGTCGACGCCACAGGATTTGCCAACATCGCCCGGCGCTGGCTGCAACGATACGGACGCCGGGCAGTAGGGCGGCACTTCGAAGTAGAATGGATGCGCATTGGGGCCGAGCTTCTTGATCAGACGCTCCTGTAGTCTGGTCATGGGCCGTTCCAGTTGCATAGGCGGATAGATTTGTTCGTGCGCCAAGTACAAGTCCTTGCGAAATGTCAGACCCAGCACGTCCAAGTCTTCGCGGCCGTATCGAAATGCAGCCAACACTTGGCCAAACACTTTGCGGTCCTTCACATACTCCGGATCGATGAAGACGACTCCGTCAATGGGATCCACGTGCGAGACATGGTCCACGAAGTCGCGTTTGCCCAAATACACTGTGATCTTGCCGTTCGAGGAGCTCTTCTTGAACACCCGCGTCGCTTGCCTGCGCGAGCTGGCATCGCCGCCGACCTCTTCAAGGCCGCCGCCACCGCTGCTGCTGCCCCCGCCCCCGCCAGCGCCGCTGCCAGCACTGCCGGCTGTTGTTGCGGCCGGATTGGCTGTGGCGCCACCGCCGTTACCGCTGCCATTGCCGCTGCCCGTCGATCCAGCTCCGCTTCCGTTTGTGTTAGCGCTCAGTGTGTTCATTGTCGTCGTCGCGGTCACCGTCAACGTCGTTCTGGACGTTCTGCTGCTGCTGCTGGTGCTGCTGCTGCTGCTGCTTGCTGCTGTTACTGGCTCTGCCTCTGTCTCTGCTGCTGCGTTGTTGTTGCTGTCGCTCGTTAACGCTGCTGCTCACTGTGCGCCGCCACTGCTGCTGGTGCTGCTGTTAGTTTTTGCTCGCACGCTCTCTTCGTTTTCAGGCACCTTTCAATAACAAATATGTGTGTAATTTAATTTTTTTATGTATACTTAATGAGCAACAGCGCCACACAACTTTTTTTGTCGCCATCTACCGTTTGCAGTGTTACACAGTGCCCAAATTAACAGGTTCGCTTAGTCACTACCCAGCACTTGTGGCGCACAACGTTGCCATATCGTTGAGTAATTTTTTGGTCGCTTGCCACGGTCACACTTTTTCACAGTTCTTTTCCACGTGCATTTGAGCATACCGCAACACGCGTTATTCACAATTTGCCGATTCAACTGTAAGAAGTTCACATTAAAATGGCACAGAAAAAGACAGCTACCAAGAAGCCTGTTGGCAACAACAAACGCGGTCCCAAAGCCAAACAGGCTGAGGTAAAGAAGCCCGAGGTGGAGGTCGAGACCAGCGACGACTCCGACGCCGAGGAGGAGCAAAATGGTATCAACTTTGAAGATGGCAGCAACTCTGAGGTAAGAACATATTTAATTAAACAAATATGCAAATACCACGTGTTGTTCGCTTCTTAAACAGGTGGAAGGTGCAGCAGACTTGGTGGACTCCGAGGCTGAGGAAGACGACGAAGATGATGATGAAGACGATGATGATGAAGAGGATGATGAAGATGAAGTTGAGCCTGGTGAGGTATCAAAGACTAACAAAAAAGCGGCTGATTCTGACGAAGATGAGGAAGACGATTCCGACGATGAGGAGCCCGCTGAGGCGCCCATTGGCAAGCAAAGCACAGAAGCCGCGAAAGAGACAACCAAAAAGGGAGGCATACCAAAAGTTGCGGTCAACCGTATCCCACCCGAAACACCCAAGGACCAGTTGCTATATGTTTCCAATCTACCAACTGGTAAGGCAAATCGCTCCATATACATTTCAAATGTGTTGTGCAAATGGTTGGAACAGACAATTGAGACATGTATGACGATATAAAACCATCATCAGGTCTGAAAGTCTTAAAAACCAATCGTATACAAGAAACAGAAAAGGTTTATCATTATTTATCGCTTTCCTTAAAACATCGTTTTTGTAGAAGTTTATAAGAGCTAATGCAATAATATTTGATGCATCGATTTTCGAGTATCATAGAAAAATACATAAATGGGGAATAATGAATTATATCAGCTAGGTATGACTATTAAATATGCTTTCTTTATATTTGGCAGAGTACAAACACGTTGATTTGGTTGCCCTGTTTACCAAATTTGGACCGCTTGCCGTCATTAATCGCGTCAAGAGCAAAGCCGGCGGTAATAATGCAATCCTTGCCTTTGAGTCTGCAGAGGCCGTTGACGCCGCACTTGCTGCCAAGGAGAAATCGCTGATAATTAATGGACAGGTGGTGAACGTGTCTCGTCCACTTAACAAGGATCAGTTAAATGAGCGCACCGTTGTCATCGGCCTTATTGGGCAAAATGCTACCAAGGAGCAAATAAAAGAGCACTTCAAGGATTGCGGCACCATTGAATCGGTCAACTTTTCCCACAATCGCCACAATCCCACGGCATATTTGCGGTTCAGTTCGGTGAACGCGGTGCCCAAGGCGCTCAAATTGCACAATAGTGATTTCCACTCGCGTTTCATCACTGTTTGCGAGGAGTCGCACAAGAGCAAGCTGGTGAAATCACCAAAATGCACGTTGACTGTCGCTAACACGGGCAATCACGAATCCTTTAAAACAGACATCATTGAAAAGGCCTTCAAGAAATACGGGGAAATTGTGGACATTGATGTTGTCTGCAGCAGCAGCATTCTGTGCTTCGTAACATACAAAGCCGCCGATCAGGCCGAGAAGGCGCTGAAGCAGCTGCAGGGCAAGACTATCGGCGATCTGGAGGTTAAATTGGAGAAATACCATTACAGCACCTCGCCGCGCACCATTGTGGTTAGCAACTTAAGTTCTGGTGCGTACAGGCGATCATCTCTTGATCTGTTCATGATTGTCATATAATGATTTTGTTCTTTTATTATTAGGCGTGGACGAAAAACAGTTGACGGAGGTGTTTAACGATGCTGGAGAAATTGAAAGCATTAAAATGATTAACAATAGGGCAGTCATCAAATTTGTCACAGAAGATGGCTTCTGCAAGGCTTTCCTACAAAATGACCGCGTGGTGCAGGGTCAGCCCATTTTCTTGGAGCCCAACTCATTGATAAAGCAAAAATTGTTTGCAAAGAAAAGTGGACCCAACACGCATAAATTCCATGGAAAGCCACAAACTGGTGCTCCGGGCAGGTTCAATAAATTTGACAACAAGAACAACAGCAACTCTAACAATAGCTATCAGAAGAAGAAGCCCTTCAACAAACGCCCCGCACAGGAAAATGGTGCGGCGCCAAAATCCTTTAAGAAGGCTAAAAATGTCTAATCGGCATTAACAGTTCTTGTATCCTAGTCTTAAGTTCTTAACAGTAATCCAGAACCCAATGCAAGCCAAACAGTGCATTGATTTTAGTTTTGTAAGCTGGCAATTAATGTCCGCGCATATTCAAGAAAACAATTTGAATATTAGACAAAGAGCGAACAAAGCCGACTATCACTAATTGTTAACATTTGTCGGCGCGCTTTTGTACACAATTTCGCTGTCTTTACGACCCGAACGTCTGCCCAAATAAAATATTGTAAAGCCCCACAAGAATAAATTGCAAATTTTCAACACGTACAAACAAAAACTTGAATGCGAATGCGAATGTGCCCAAAGAGTATTTGCGTTTATGCACTCTGAGTACCTGCTGCCGGCTCCGTTTGCACAATCGCGTCGCCCCTTTGGCACATGATTCATTACACTTGGCACTCGCCGCATTCGCTCGCATGATTCATGCCAGCCAAAGCAGACCGATTTTGCACGCAACCGCCTCATTTCTCTTTTACTCCTATATGCATAGCGAGCGGCGCTCCCACTGCATCGCCGTCGCCGTCGTCGTCATCGTCCTCGCATCTTGGTTTTTTCTGGCCCATCCTAATGCAAATGAAAAGTGCCCTCGCTGGGTCATCAGTTGGGGGCGCGGTTGGGTCACCAACCATAACGAGCACAATACATGACGGCGCTCCTTGCTGCGGCACTGGGATATCCTTGCAATGAGTTCATAAAGTTAATTATTGCAAGGAGCGCTAATTACCCAATTATTTATGGCAAGGTTGCTCATTTTGATATAACGACAATTGGGAATGAGTAAGTATTCTCCATTTGCTTATTATTAACTTTTTACCACCATAATAAATTAAAAAACTGTGTGCTAAATGGGTTTACACTGTATACAGATATAAAGATATATATTAAATTGTAATATTTCACCCTGTCTGCCCTTAGAATGTATTTGAACTTACTAATCTTTTTGGTAAGATCAGAACAGTTAATCTGCCACTGCTAAAAACTGTTTTAAAATAATTTTGGTTGGTTTACACCCTTCCGTGCTTGGTTGTTATAAATCGATTATTATCGGTTTATGGTTTGGTATTGAAATATCTTTATCATCGAGGTCTTATCATTTCAACTTGTCAGCAAAAGCTACTGGCTCCCAAAAATTTGGGTTCTTTATAAATGTTGGCTAGATCTCACCTTTTCATATAAACGTGGATGGACATTTAGTTGCATAAAAAACCTTTGCTATTTCAGATATATTAATAACATCTTAACAATTAGAAGATAAACTAGTAAAAACGTCGCACTCGGGTATAATCGACTGAACAATACTCGTTCAAAGTAAAAATAGCTAAAACAGTCAAATATAATTATTTTTGGGCAAAAGTTTGCCAAATTTTGTGAACCTAAAAACAAAAACAAAAAAATAGTTGTCGCACTGAAAATTCCTTGTTAGCCACTTTAAAAAACACTTTTGTTAATTGCCTTAATTGCAATGCAAAAGTACTTTTCATTGCAATGTTAAAATTTTGATCCTAAATTTAAAGGTTATTCACGCTTGTTTGAAAATAATTAAGCTGAAAACAAAAACGAATTAAAAACTTTTCGATTAATCTTAAGTGGATCCAGCTCACATGTAAATATTACGAATTTTTAATTTCGTATATATGTGCACATTTTAAGAAAAAGATAATTCAAATATTTGGTAGATTTTGTATATTTAACATTTATTGGTAATAAATTTTGTATTTTTTTTTTGCAATATCTGTTCATTTAGTTGGTTTATCCAATTGTTGCTACACGTTCACAATATGTACTTGTTGACTTGATATATGGTTTATGTATATTTATTGGTATATATTATGTACGTTAATGTAACCATGAAATTTCATTTTATTTTATTCCGTTACTTTGCTTTTCTTGTATATTTTTGGTAATAAATGTGTATATTGATATTAGTTTTTAGTTAGTATTTTCTTTTTTGTTGTTGCTACCTTGTAGTAAATATATATGTAAGTATATGGATAATATTTAGATTTACGCATTTAAGTTTCAGTTTTCCTGCATCTCATCTTGTATAAAATAGGTAAAAATCTGTTTGCTTTTTTTTGATTCTTTAGTTAAATGCGCCAAATGGCCTAAATGCAACGTAAGAAAAAATATGAACAGGGCCCACAACTCAGCCCCAAAGTGAACTACAGCAGTTGTTGGCCAATGAATCACCTGGATCAGTCTCTTTCTCTAAGCTTAACGGGGTCTGTGCCAACTCAAGCCTAACAAATTACGGCCGTGAACATTTGGGGGGAGGCTATCAGAGACAGGGAGAGAGAGGGCGTGGTTCGGTCTACGACTCTACAACTCTATTAGTCATTTTTTCAATTTGCTTTCAACTTAATTTTGTCGATATTTTGTAGGTATTTAGCAAGAAATATAATTATAATTTAGCTTAAGCTTTAAGTTAGTAATTTACTTATAATAAGGCAAACGAAAGTGAAGGGCACTGGGGCGGGATTATGCAAACCATAACGAAAATTGAATATGATTATTATGCATTCGTATACATACATATTATTATTATTATTATGTATATATATATATATATACTTAGGGTTAAGCATGCAAACATATTGTATATTTGATTTATAGGCAAACATTCAAATCTAGCAACTTAACGTCTATAATAAAAATGGTTTCATATTATTTTAACTTTTACAAAAAAGCAGGCAAAACTGGTATCTCAATTGCATAATTTAAGTACATACAATAAATTCGAATTGTTGACGCTTTGGTAAAACTCTCCATTTCTACTGGTATAATGGAAAACTTTTCAAATCAATTTAGTTTTTGTTGGTCAATGGGATTTTTAAAGCACTTGTTTGGGACTAAGGCAAATCAAGAAAAATAAAACAAAATAAAAAAAGAGTTGTGTTTTTTTTAGATTTGTTTTTTTTTTTTTAGTTTTTAATTGGTAATATCGTTTTAAACATAAAGTAAAGTGTGCAAAGTTACATTAAATGTTCTGCTTGTTGTTGTTGTTGCGGTTGTTCTCGTTGCGTAAGTAACAAATTAAAAATTAATAATACAATACAAATCAAATTGCGTGTTGCGAAACAGGGAAATTGATTTCTAAAAAACTTTGATCAAAACCAAAAAAACTTAAACAGAAAATATAAATGTATTATTTCTTCTTCTTTTTATAAAAAACACTGGGTGAAGAGTATCAAACACCAGACTAAATAGTTTGAGTTTTCGTATAAACTTTGTTTTTATGTTTTTCTGTTGGAGGAACGTATACAGTTAATGTGTTTTGTGTTTGGGAGTGCACTTAAAGTTGACAGTTGAAAAACACACATCAATTCTTGAATAATCAATATTTTTTTCGACCAAACTTTTTTTTCGTATTTGATTTTTGTTTTCTTTCATGGATTAGTTTGGATATTTAAAATATTACGTGTTAGAATGCCGACTACGAGCTACTCTTTTTATCTTTTTTTTCTGCTACACGTACACCACATATTCTTGCATAGGTTTAATATGTTTATATATATAATTTTTTTTGTTCGATATTTTTCGTTTTTTATGTTTTTGTGTGGTTTTTTTTTTATAAAAAAACACTTGTGTTTTTTGTAAGTTTTTTCTCGTTTTTTTCTTTTGCGCTCCAAATATTTTTCTCTCGTTTTCAACTTAAATAGACACATTACAAATTTCGTTAAATACATGAGCAAAATTAACATAGCGTGAGGAACAATTATAATATTTAAAATTAAAAAAGAGAACTAAATGTAAGTAAATGAGAGCAAAGGCGAGCACACAAAAGGGAAAACCTTTACATAATAGCACAAAACACTAATCGACTTTTGGGGCTTGGAAAAATCAAATTTTGTGATACACCAAAATGTGAGCGATTTGGAAAGGTGCGGACTTGGTTGGAAACGGGGAGAGTAGGTATATCAAAAATATCAAATGTGGATGCTCCACTGAGCCACAAGTTTTTTTTTGTTTTTTGTTTGAGTCGCACGCAAATTTTGCAGTTTGCTTTTTAGGCGCAAAATACTTTTTCATAATATGTTTATAATATTAGTAAAGTAGTTTTTATTTCGTTCTCCGATATCATCTTCCAACTCATCTCATCAGCTGCAGCTGCTTGGACTGCCTAGAAATCGAGGAGAGACACCTCAGGATTCGGCTGCTGTGGCTCCACATTGGGCAGCGCCTCTTGGGCCGCCTCCAGAGCGTCGTCGTTCAAGCCATTGCCATTCTGGGTGGGCAGCGGTTCCTCCAGCTTGGCGGCCTCCAATCCGTTCGAGCCATTGGCAGCAGGAGTCGGCTTCAGGGCTTCCTCTGCTGCTGGTGCTGGTGCTGGTTTTGCTGGTGTGTTGCCCGTTGATGGTCGTTTTATCTTCATGCCAGCAGCTGGTGATGTCTTAGCGGTTTCTTTGGCTTTCGGTTTCAGCGGCGAGCTGGAGGCGCTCTTCAGCGGCGACGTTTTGCGCTGCGCGGCGGCAGCCACACCGCTGCCCGTGGATGCTGCAGGATGTGGGCGGCGTGCGCTGCTGGCGCCGCTGCTCGGAGCCGTGTGGGTGAATTTGGGTGCCGGGCGTGCTGTAAAAGTCTTTGTAGTCGTGGTTACAGTGCTGCTGCCATTGGATGTGGCCGATTTGATGCGAGTGCTGCTGCTGCTGCTGCTGCTGATGGTGGTGGTGTTGTTGCTGCTTGCAGTGGTTGTGCTGCTGACCGTCTTGGCCACACCATTGGCCGCCGGCTTGACGGGACTGCGCGCTCCACCTACGCTGCCCGCCACGGGCGCCGCTTTGCGCAGCGTCGACGCCACCGTGCTGCGCGGCGAGAGCGTCTTCGGCCTGGCAGCGGCCGGGATGCCAAGGCTGCTGCTCGACGCCGGCTTGCTGCTGGCCGTCACCTGCAGGCGCGGCTTCACCTGCGCGGCAGTGCTGCTCGCATTGGTTGCCAACTTGCGGGCTGTGTTTGCTGCTGCTGCTGTTGTTGTTGTTGTTGTGGAAGTCTTGCCAACGGCGGTCTTGCTGATCGGCGCTGTGGCCGGACGTGCGCTGGCCGTGGAGCGCGGTGCCGGCTTGCCAGCCGTATTGCTGGCGGTCAGCGGCTTGCGCGCTGCCGTGCTGCCCACCTTAGTTGCTGCTGCGCCTGTTGTTGTTGTTGTTGTTGTCGTTGTTTTGGTTGCGCCAGCAGCTGGTGCCGTGCGTGGGCGTGCCGCGGCCAACTTGGGCGCCGTTGTGCCCGTGCTTGTCCGCTTGGTAATGGCCCCAGGCGACGGCTTTGCCTTGACTGCTCCTGTTCCTGTTGCTCCTGTTCCTGTTGCTGTTGTCTTGCCGGCCAGCTTCTTGGTGGCATCAGTGGGGCTGGTCCTGGTCTTGGGCTTGCCAGCAGCAGTTGCAGTTGCAGCCGCAGCCACAGCAACAGCAGCCACAGCGCCTGCGACGGCTGTGGCAGCCACTGGCGCCACTTCAGCTGGCTGCTCAGCAGCAGCTGGGGGCTCGCTGATCACCTCCAGTTGTTGCACGGGCTCGGCCAGCTTCTCCACAACCGGCTCCACTTCTAGTGGCTCGCCAGCCACCACCTTTGAGGGCTCCTCGATGACTGGCTCCGGCGTCTCGGTGCTGGCGATTCCGTTGGTGTAGGGTGCGGATTCAGTGTTGAGCTGATGGGCAAATGTTACCTCCTCGACAAGTTCATCCTGCAGTTGCAGTTCGTTATAGTTTGCTTGTGTTTCCTGCTTAGTAGCTGGCTCCTCCTCCTCCACCTGCTGTAGTTGTTCCTTCTCCTGCTGCTCCTTGGGTATAAAGTCATCCTGCTGCTGCTGCTGCTCCTGGAAGTACGGCTGTTCTGGGAACTGCTGCTTCTCTTCAGGGAAGTGCGACTGCTGCGGCTCTTCCTGGAAGTGCACCTGCTGCTTCTCATGGAAATTCAGCAGTTGCTCCTCCAGGAAGTTCGACTGTTGCTCCTCCTGAATGGGTTGCTGCGGCTCCTCCAGGAAGTGCTGCTGCTGCTCGTTGAATACCTGCTCCTGCTGCTCTTCTTGGAAGTACTGTTCCTGCTGTTGCTGCACCTTCTCCTCCTGCTCGTTTTCCTGTTCCGCTGCAAATGGATTATTGACCACAGCAGGTGTCTCCTCCTTGGGAGCTCCATAGCCGGTAGCTGTATTGAAATCAGCATACTCCACCTGCGAAATAGAAAAGAGAAGAACTCGTTAAAGACTCGCAAATATGAAATATTCTGTAAATCCAATTGAGCGATGCTCTTGAAAAAAAAAGACAACACTTGGGATGCATCATTCACAACGAATTTGAAATGTTAATACCCCCAGATGATGACGATGATGATGATGATGATGATGATGATGATGATGATGATGACTAACAATCTGCCGAAAAACAAAAAAGCATTAAACAATAACAACAACAGCATTTGGACTGTGTCTGTCTGGCTGTCGCTGTTTCTCTTCACGCACAGACAATGTCGACATCGTCATCTGCCCCCGTCCCCGTCCCCGGCCCCGGCCCCGGCCCCGCCCCCACCCCAACCCCATTCGCTCCCTGCTGTCTCTGTTAAATCGATAAATGCAATGAGCCGGAGCCAAGCACATGGATCTCATGAAATCACTGGAACTGTCTTCATTTCTTATTTTTTTTTGTTTTGGGGTTCTTCGTTGGAAAAACATGTGAAAGATTTTCTCTTCTTATTTTATATGTTTGCAATTGTGCGTCAAGAAAATGTTACTTATGGTGTTATATATTGTATCCTATTCCCCCAGCCTGTCAGTGTCCGTCTGTCGCCTTTCCAAGTGAACTCCGGGTGCAAGCTGTAAAAATAGCAGCGCCCACAAAGTACAAACTGTATTATATGTATATCTATATCTTCAAGTAGATGTATTTATGGTTGGGGCAATGCCAGCGAAAATAAATCACCCAGCCGATGAATTTCCAGCTAAGTGAACTTAAGATTCTTTTTGTCCCCAGATAAAATGAGTAAGAAAGCCAGATAAACATTGGATTTGCGTGCTCACAAACACTTTACAAATCGATTAAACCAAGTGTTGTGGAAAATATAATTAATTCCCTTACACCAAGCATGTTGTGATGAATTAATAAATAAATACAATTTCTGTTATATAGTAAATACTTTTTTTATCTTACATTTAAATATTTGTTAAACACTTTTCATTCATTTATTTAACAGGTCTGAATTCCCATATATTTACTATTCTTTCAATCATAAAAGATAAACTATTATGAACAATAATCATTATGCCTTAAAAGAGAATAAGAAGATTCTACCAACTTTATTATTTAATATATACAAAAAGAGAGGAAAAGTAACCATTTGCATACAATAATTATCTCAAATTTAACTAAACTTTTTAGTTATCAAAAAATTACACACAGAATTAATTTAAATAAATGAAATTTCAAGAGCCAATTAACAGCAGGCGCAAGCAGTGCTTGTGCAAGCAGTGTACGCGCAAGCAGTGTATATATGTGTATGTGCCTACACACACACACACACACATGTGTGTGGGGTTTAAATATGTCCAAGTCGAGATTTCCCGACTTGACCGATCTAACTGTTTTTTTTTTATTATACATAGTGTCATATTTCTTTGAATGTCACGTAGCATATAGTTGAAGGAATTGACATCATTCCCAGAAGAGTATTGCGGACTGAGCACATTGGGTGCGACCCCTTGAAGCATGCTATAAAAACGACACATGTTGATCAGAGGGGCACGAGGAGAGAGTACAGTGGAACATCCCTCAAATTAAGCACGCGCCACAAACAGCAAATTCTGCTGCTGCAGTTTGTCAGCTGTCTGGTGAGTCTACATATTTGCGGGGTTGTAAGCACACACACACACACACACACACGCACACACATACAACTCGAATTACTAATGCATAGAAATTATGATAATGACATCAGCAGCAGCGTTGGCAGCTGAGGCGAACTTGTGAAAGTGAGAAAGCAGCTAGCACACAGTACGGCCTGGCAATGTCATGACAATTGCTGCTATTAGGCAAGCAACAAATACAACAACAACAACAACAACAACAACAAACAGCGATGACACAGCAGTGCCAAAGCAAAAAGTCAGATGACAGGAAGCGTGTACTGAGAGACTCGGCGTTAGTTTTGGCGTCGCTGTCCGACAGGGTGTACAAATGTAGCGTTAACATTTTTTCCGGCACTTTTCTTCTAGCACGCAACGTAAGACCGCAGCCGCAGCAGCAGTCGCCGTCGCAGTCGCAGCCGCTGTCGCATTTGTAGCCGCTTTTAAATGTCATTGACCAGCAAATGCCACCAGTTGGGGCCGCTGTTGGCCGCGATTGCCGGTGTTTTGTCGGTTTTGTGCTGCCCGCTTTTGGCCCACTCGCGCAATTGCTGGCTTTCTTTTGTTGCTCAAGCGTAATGGGGCTAAAAGTGAGCTGAAGCCGAAAAAGTTAAAGTCAAAATGAAGTAAGAAATAAAGCCAACAACAAAAATTAAACCGGTTAAATCGGAACTTAGTCAGCTGCTTCTCATGTTGATGACTCATTGAATGCAGCAGGAAAGTATTTTTCTTTTTTTTAAATAAATTATAGGTTTTAAATTATTTGACGGCATTTGCCATTTATAAATAACCTACATTTTACACTCTCCACCTCTCAGTTGCACTCTCTCTCTCTCTCTTTCATTGTCGCTCTCTTGCACGATAATTGTTTGGGGCCAAAAATATGCGTCATTGTCGAAAGAGCTGGCAACTCTACGCCGCTGCCAATTCGCCGGCCGGCCAGACTGCCGCTGCGTGCTTGTTAAACGCTGAGACTTGTTTTGCTCTTGTGCTAAACAACTTTTTGCAAACTTCAGTTTTGCAAGTATGTATGTATGTACTTATACATATATGTATTCGCATTTAGGTATCCAATTTAAGTGCATGATTCTTTCTATTATTGACAAATGATTTTGACACCCAAGACTAACAACGACGCCAAGCAAATCTCATCAGCTGCGGCTACAACAATGAACGCAACATTTTCATTGACAACAACGGCGCTGCTGGTGGGTGACTTTGTCTGTATATGCACACATACATACTTATACTACAGATGTATATGTTTGCTTGTCTCTCTTTTATTTAAGTTGCTCAAAAAAAAAAAAAAAAAATAACGACAACAAAACGCAACGATGACATCAACATTTTCAGTCTCCACTTCTCACACATACACACGGTGAATTTTAATGCTGATGATAATTGTGAAAAGTGCGCAGAAAAAGAAATTGCACGAAAAATTGCCAGCGCGTTGACGTCAACTGTGGGCAGAGCGAAAGAGGGCAAACTTGTGTGTTGAGAGAAGAGAGGAGCTGTGAGGTAAGGTGCACAAGATCAGCAAACTGTGTGGGGAGAGTAGTTGTGCCTTGTTGTTGTTTGTGTGCGGCGTGCAAATTACTGAAAATCAAAAACGAAATTGTGCCATAAACAAAAACAACAGTAATAGCTGGTACAAATCAAGTTCAACAGATGGCGCACATTTGCATTTCGGCTGTCCAGAAGCAGGAGGCGCTAGCTGGCACAAACGAAGACAATTTATTGAGTCGCAAATTTTGCGCAAAGCCAACAAATCACTTGTATTGAATAGATGTCTCACTTGGGCTCGTTAGAAAACCAAACTGGGCAACCGAACGAACAAACATATAACAGTGGCCATTAAGCCTATACAAATATGGCATGTAGTTGGCGACAGTTGGGTCTAACTGCTTTTGGCCATACGCATGCTGACGATATGTGCATATAATAATAACAATAAAATAGCTAAATGCTCAATAATGCGTAGAGGGAAACAGAGAGTGAGAGCAGTCGATGAATAAGCACGCGTTGGGCGGTGGCAAAAAATAACAATCGTTTACTACAAAAAAAAGCAACGCCAAATTAAGCGACAGCAATAGAATTCACTGCACACACGCACACACACACATGCTAATAAAATTATGTTCGTCTATGTAATTTCTATTTATAAAAGTTTGGCCACACTCAATGTAGTTGTCACAAGGCAAAGGAGCCAAAAAAAACAACTATTCATTGAGCATACAAAGTGCACTCTCTGACGCTCTCTTTCTTTCGCTGCGACTACTTAACTGTGCAATAATAATCACTGTTCGCTGCACTGTTACTGTTACTGAAACTGTTACTCTTGGCACATAATGCTAATGATGTTGCAATTGAGTGTGGCGTTTCTGTGTGTGTGTGTGTGTGGCAAGCAACAGCAGAGCTAACAGGCATTGCACACCACATGCAACTGCAGCACGCAACATCATGTTGCCAATGCTGGTAGCTGAGTCTGGTCTGGCATTTTGTGTTTTCTTTTCTGTTTTTCCTTTTTTTTTGGATTTTTTTAGAGCAGCTCATGCTGCACATCATTAATCTTCCAATGTTGATTAATGCTCAATTTTATGCTATTTTCATTATTTTACAAAACAAAAAAAAGTGCTGCGGCTGAGGCATGAAACCAACAAAAGAGGGGCTTTTTGTGTGTATTTCTTTGCTTTATTATTTCTTATTTATAATTGTATTTTTTTTTTTTTTTCATTTAATTTGTATTATTCTGCTTGCAGAGCGGAAGTGATACAATTCTAGAAAAATGCATCTCGATATTTATTTTAACCTGATTGCTTGCAATTACAATTCGAATATTTTTGCCTAGTCAGCAACGAATTCCAATTAATTGGGAACAGTTGTGCTGCGCCGCCCAAAACCGACCCAGAAAGTCAAAATATAATTTCGACAATTAGCGAATAGAGCTGAGACAGCTTCGCCAACTCACTCAACTCTGACTCAATGAATTATGGGCGACGCCATTAATGAAAGAATTAATAGGCAATAAAGAAAAAAAAATTATATACATATATAACATGTTTGTAGATATAGCGCAAATTGTGTAGGAAAACCGGCAAGTGGCCAAGGCAAAAGATTTTTGCAAAAGAGACTAGACACACCACATAAAAACATAAATAAAAAAGTTAACAATGTATTCGGAGTGCTCACCATTAAATACCTTTACTTATAAAGTGACATAGTGACATTCTTAAGTGCAAAGCTTGCTTTGAGATCTTGAAAGCAGAAAAGACTTTTATTTAATAACTTAATTTTCGAGACGTGACTATTGATACCACCCAAGAAAATAATATATATATTAAAGGATATATCGATTGGCGATTTCAGTTGTTATCAAAACCTTTAACATTGTATTTAACGCAAGGTACACATGGATATATATTTAAAACATCTAGTCTCTAGCAGAGACGGACAGACAGACAGCAGGGCGGACATTGCACTTTTCACTTCGTGAACGAATACTCGAATAATAGCATTCGCTAAAAATAAGCAAAGAATAGAAAGTTAATTAAGTTTTATTTTGCGCTGTTGCTTTTCGGAGTCTTGAGAGTTTATTTTTCATACTTTTCGCAATGGTTTCAATGAAAAGCCCAACGCGACGTTGTCGTCCGTGGCTCATTATGATCAACATAATGATGATGATGATGAACGAGCTTGTTCTGCGGTTGAGTTTGCGCCTTTTCTCGTTATATGCAGATTGTCTGTCTGTTTGTCTGTTTGGGGAAAATTTGTGAAAGGCTTGTCCAAAATATATATGAGAAAATATTTATTGTAATTTGCTTTAGAAACCACAAAAATTCACTTGGGACATTCAAATTTACTTGGAGCTTTGCATTAAAGCAGAAAGGCCAAAAATTAAAGTCGTAGGTGTAGCGAAAAATATAAGAAATATTAACAGCAGTTTTTTATTTACTGAACAATTTTCCATATTTTCTATTCCGTTAAATTAATTTTGATTAGAAGATAAATTGGAAGCGCAGTTGCCTTAGTCGAAGTCGAGTGAAAGGCTTAAAGTGGCCAACAAATTGTGCCTATATCCATTAACATGGGTGATACAGTAACGGCCACAATATCAAAGGCATTAGCCATCTGCAGTCACAAAAACAATAAAAATAAAATACAGCAAATGCATTAAAAGATTCATTAAAAATATGTATAAAATAAGTATGTATAAAATAAGTATGTTTATCATATGTAAACAAAAAATGCAACAACAATGAGAAAACGCTGAAGTCGGGCGTTACCGACTGCGTTATACTCGTTCACGGTTTCAATTATACCCTGAAAAAATTGCAATTGGGTGATAATCGTTTTGTAACATTCGTATTCGTATTCTTGATCAGCATAAAAAACAGAGTACAAAAAATATATCCCCCAATTAGTTATTAATGGGAAATATATTTAGCTTTTATCGAGGATAAATTCAAGTATATATCTTTTCTATCTCTATCTTCAACAGCGTCGAAAAAGGTTGCGGTCATACGAACAGCAAGACGGACCTTGCACAAACCTAATATACTTCGTGAACGAGTAAGAAATATATATTGGCGCGCCGACATGAAACAGATTCAACTGCGTTTTTTGTGAAAGTTTTTTTTTAAGTATTTGCGGAGCACGAAAGAACCAAAAGATACAATTACAATTGGCCAGAAAAGGCGGCTAGTTGCTGCTCTAGACCACATTGCAGCCAGCCACATGAATGGTTAGATAGATAGATACATTAGAATGGCCGTTGCCATGAAATTGGCTGCTTTTGTTGGCCAAGCGGCTGAATGTCGGTTAACTCACGACGAGGCAAAGAGAATGAGCCAAGATTATAAAGCAAAACTAAGATGGACAGCTGGATTTAGCATGTACATACATTTATATGTATGTGTGTGGAAAAATTCATAATATGATATACATACTTCAATACTTGGATACTGAACTGAGGGGCTCCTCTCTGGCGGTTTTAGAGGCCAAAAGAAATTGTTAATAGCGCAGTTGGTAATAGTAATAAAAAAAAAAAAAAAGAAAAACACCTGGCCATGTTAGACGCTGCTGCTTGGCCACGCCAGCACACGAACATTGTTTCGGTTTGGCAACACGGCTAGCCGCGGCTAAGCCTCGAAAAGTACGGCTCGGCTTCTCATAGACCCACTTCAAACACAACAACAACTACAACTACAACTGCCACTTCTTTCTTTATGAGTTCTTTAACATTGGCTGTGCCCCGCGGTAGACACGGGCTGGGCAAATGTCTTGCGGCTAATGGCCATTGTCGTTTGCGGCCGTTGTCTTTGCCAAGTGCTTTACACTCTTGGCCAAATCTAGCGATTGCAAGGCAAATGCAATCAGCTCTGCACAATTTGAAAGGCAATGCAGTAAAATGCTCTCGCGACTGTCAATGACTTGCCCATATTTTTCACAACCTGCCGATGGGCGTCTCTTATTATTAGTATTATTATTATTATTATTTAAGGTAACATATCTTTTCTTTTCTTCCCATTTTTGTTTTCGTTACGTTTCGTTTTACGTTTTTTACGATTAATTAAACTAAATTGACCTGCAGGTTGGGCTGTAGTCTAAAACCGGTTCGGCATCATATTTATCATTCCTAGAATTTTTTGCACATTTCTTTTTTTTTTAATTTATGGCCAACAAGCGTTACCGGCCAAGCTTTACCGGCCTGCTGATCGGTGGGCTGGACGCGGTAGTCGTAGTACATTTGCCTTATTTATGGCGAATTTTCGCAACTAATAGATACGTCTACCCGCTCACCTTGTGTGGCAGCTTTCACAATGAATTTGGCCACATATTTTTGGCTAAAATTAGTGCTGCGCTTTCCTTCGATTATATCATAGTTTAAACTTATCAAGGAATGTTCGGCTCGAGTGTGATTAATTAAACGTTAACTGCTGGGCGAGCGGTACATTTTTAGAGCTTTGTTGCTGCAGATATGAAAGTTTTTCCACAATACTATAAAGATTATAGGTACTTTAATTTGTTGCTGGCAATGAGTTCATTATTATGTTGTCATCTTTATTAGTCATATAATATAAATTCCAAAGAGTATATTTGTATATGCGCGTTTCCCATATCAGGCAATATTTTATCTTATAAAATATTTTGTCAGATTTATTTTTTACATATATATCATAATTTTATAATTAGAAAGAATATGAATACATATATTTTTGATACAGTGATTAAGCTAAATAATGTTAGATTAATTATGGCACAATTTTGTCAATGAATGTCGCATTAAATCCCTAAAATAATACATTCTTATAACTAGATCGACTCGGCTGTTGATTCTCTTCGAAAATATATATACTTTATGGGGTCGTAGAGATGCTTCCTTGTGCCTGTTGCATAAATTTGTACAAACCCATTGTTATTTTACCGTTTTTAATGGGTTTAGGGTATATAAATACAAATGGCCAAACATTAGGCAAATTGCTAAACAACGTTTTAATTGGATCCTGCGGCAAATACAACTTTAGCAGAGTTTTCTCTTTGGGCAGCAACTTGGATGCTGATGTTTTTCGAGATGGATCACCTCTGGAGACAGAGGCTAGAGCTCACTAAGCTAAACTTGGCTGGCTGAAAATGACTTTCAATTAAAAACACTTTTGGAGCACTTGGCTGTGACACCCCAGCACCAATGATTAAAGCCTATTTATATGACCATAGCCGCCGGAGCTGGTTGCGAACTGGCGACTATTTCAGGCAAATGCAGACTGCCTCTGCCTCTTGTCGTCAAGAGGATTGATGAGGATGGGAGGGATGGAGCAGTCCCGTTAGTCCCGTCAGCGCTGCAGGGGCCACAAAATGCATTGCGGTATTTTGTCGCCCATTTTAGTAATTATTTTTACATATATACATTTTTTTTTCCTTTTTTTTTTGCATAAATTTTGTTGTTGAGAAGCTATTGAACTTGGCACGGGGTTTGAATTTTAAAAATAAACATATAGTCGCAAATGCGAGGAACATGCATAAATTGCACTGCAGAAGCAGGAAGCAAAAAATGTATCTGCAAGATGCACAAGCACAGCAAGCGAAAGTGTCGCCCACAAATACATATAAGTACATATATATATATATATATATATATACACCCATATGGCAATGTAAATTTAGATAACGCATACAGCCAGAGATCGAGAGAGAGGGCATTCGATTTGAAGCAAAGGCAGCCGCATGCGAAATGAGATATTGTATCTGCAAGATAAAAAGCACTTCAGTTTCTGCTGCTGCTGCTGCTGCTGCACAGATCCCCATTTCTTTTGAACTGAACAGAATGTAAAAATGCCGCAATTAGACGCCGCAAAACGTCTTCTAGTGGCATGACTCCAGCCTCCAGCAACATCTTCAGACGTGTGCTCCTGCCTGTTTTGGTTTTGGCAATCAGACTTCAGTCAACCCACACAATGGCAATAGCAGTCATATTGCAGCAAGATTTCTGGCAGTCGCCGTTGCTTGTCTCGCAATTGTTCTGCTTTTGGCTTTTGGGGCCTCCTCGTTGAGACCGCAAAATGAAACTCGTTTTGCGCGCACACACACAAGCCATACACACACACACATACACGATTGCACATGCACAGTTGGCCAACTCTTGTACATTATTTACTGACTTTGTCTGACGCCTGATTTTTGGTTTTTTTTTAATTCTTTGCATTTAGGCCTGATTTTGGGCGTTCGCTTACTTTCGTACTTAGGTGGGCAGAAAAGATATGTATAAGCACACTCCTTATAGACACACACACAGAAATACACACACTCATATCTCTATCTCTAAGCACTTGTTCGTGTGGGCAGAAGAGGCTGGCGTAGGATTGGCGTCGACGCCAAATGCGCTTACAGAGAGCTCAAATTGGACCACCCGTTGCCCAAACTGCATGCAACGACAACAACAAAAACAACAACAACAAGAGTGGCGCTTGTAGAAAACAACAACATCATGGTCTGTGTGTTTGTGTGTGTATGTGAACTAAATTAGTTACGAACAAAAAGTGAAGAAGCCAGCAACTTTAATTGAGTTAATAATCTTAATGGATTTTCAGACTTAATTACCAGTTTGTTTGCACTCTATTGAGTTAATTTACCATCTCCATTTTTACTGCATTAAGTTTCGGCACAATTATTTTGTTCAATACAACTCCAAAATGACAGTATCGTCTGTTAAACAACGTTCACAGTAATTTTTTCGTTTATATACATTCTCTTTTGCAAATTTTTGAAAAATACATTTATAATTCAAATTATTTATAAATATATGCGAAATTTCTTATAAGTTTAATATTCAAATCCAGACGGCTTAATGCAACATCTACATTAAAAATGTTCTATAAATTTCTTTTTAATTCTAAGCTTCAAGTGCCAATTTTGTCACATGTAATCGACAGCAAAAATTTTCTAATGGAATTACAAATTGTAAAATATGATAGTTATCGTGTTTCTGGGATTAGTCACAAAGGAGTTACCCTGTTTTAAATATTTTTATGGAGGCTCAATTACAGCATTAAAAATAGTGTAGTTTTTTATTCATATCTATTTTGTTGCTGTCCATCAGATGTCATACAAATAATAATAATAAAAAGCATATGAATGGAATTCTCGACGACTGTGATGCTAATTTATGTAAATTGCACAAATTTTAATTAAACACAAGTTTAAACAAATGTCATGCGAATTGTGGCGAAAGTTTGCAAAAGACACAACAGAAAAACAAAAAAAAAAAAAAAAAAAAAAAAAAAAAACAATAGAAACAATAAAATTTGTAATTTTATTCAGTAGTCTAATGAATGTGTGTGGGAACCGGAGAGCACAGGCCCCGTCAGTTGAGTCATAACATAGACGCGTGAAATTTGTTATCAGCAAAACTGGTATATATAGTATAAAGTCTAGAATCTAGATGCATTTAAAAAACATACACAGATTAAATGTAGGTATTTTGTCGCCTGAATAGCGCCTTTTGATGTCTTACCTACATAGTATGTATATAAATAGATTCCAGTGTTATCACTGTTAACAAAATGCGCTCCAATTTAAAAAAATGCGCCTAAAACAAATCAGCTTGTCAATGCGATTAATCAAGAATAATAATTAACTGCCTATTATTGTTGCCTAACAGAAAAAACAAAAAAGGCTGTCAACAAGTTTATCGAGCCCTATTCTATTTACGAACTTGCCTAGCTACCCCGATTGGTGACAAGCTGTCTGCAAAGCCGATTGTTCTTGTTGTTATTGTTATTCTTTAAGTTCTGTTTATCGTTGACAACAGAAAATAAACAATATAAATTTGTCTCGGACACGAAATAATGTGAAAGAAAAAGCAAAAAGAATATGTGTTTTCAGATGAACATGTAAATGGATATCTCTTAGCGCGCTAGCTTGTCTTCTGTTTAGGCAAAACATAAAACAAAGTAATAATAAATAAACAAAAAGACACAAATCATGTTGATAAATAATATGCAAAACAGGCGGCGAAAGAAAGCGTTTTGTTACAGGCGTAAATTATACACACAACGAAACTCCCACAGGAAGCTCGATAGCAGCACAAACAATGCCCAGAAGCAGCAGCGGCAGCGTCGAATGGCGGCGTTGCAATACAAAGCACATAAAAAAAATAAATAAAAACAAAAAAAATCATAAAAAATTGTATAAGTATACATGCATTTGTATCTGTATGTTTGTATGTGCTATGCAAGCGAAAACCGTATATGACCCAATTAAGTGAACCCAAGCGCTTGTGTAATTATGAAAGCTGTGCCTGTGTGAGTGTGAGTGTGTGTGTGTGTGTGTGTGTGTGCATTGGAGCTGGAATTTGCAACGAAGCGAAAAGGTTGCCACTCTTGCCGAAGTTGTTTTTGTTGGTCATGCAGATTGCAGACAACGACGAGAGCGCCATAGACAAGAGAGCGAGTTTGAGTAGAGTTTGGTAGACACTCTCACATTATACTACACTCACACTCACAGACGCAAATAAATACAGACAAGAAATGCATTAAGCCGAATCGTTGACCGCAAGACTGCCAGTAGCACAAAATATAATTGGAACGGAAATCAAATACCAACGGCAGCAAAAACATATATTTTTAACACGATACCAACACCAACAACAACAACAACAACAACAACAGACAAGTGGCCAAATGGTGACAATAATATTTTGCTTTAGAGCCAAGAGGTCAATAGCATAAACGCCACAGTAAAGAGAGCAAGTGGTATAAGCAAAAAGGCAATAAAAATAAGCAGCAGAAGCAACAACCCTTGGGTTGCCCTTAATTATTTTTAAAAATGGAGTTTAAAGTACACACAGCACACGAATATATATACGTGTGCTTATAGGCGCAGTAATAATGAGAACCCCACCCAAAACTCGCTTAAACTTTGACTCCAAACACCACGAATATACACACACACACTCACGCACACAAATACAAAGCACTTGCGTGTCCTGTGGAGTATGCACGAACAGAAACGTGTAGAACGGCAAGAGAGAGAGAGGAAGAAAGAGCTTAAGCGAGCGAGTTAACGGAACACACCCCAGCCCTGATATTCTAAAATTGCATTAGCACTTAAAGAGAGCACAAAGGGAGTGGAAGAGCAAGGGCAAGAGAGCGCGTAAAAAAAGCATAAAGAGAGGGACGCGCCGAAATGCACGCAGACAGCTGTAAAGAACAAGTATACCAACAAATTTAATGATTTCCCGTGGCCCAGGTGAGCAGATAGACACATGACAAGGACATGCAACGAGAGCGACAGCAAAAAGGAAGCGCAGCGGAAACGGCACAAACACACACACACAAACACAACCAAGGTGCAGGACAATTGTAGAGTGCATAATTAAGTTTTTGACAAATACGTAACAAGCCCCGAATGAGTCATTCAGTTAAACATAGGGATGACAGCGGTTTTTGGTCGTATTTCCTCGTGACACGATACATAAATTGCATCCAGGCTTGAACCACTTTTAAAAAGGAATGTAAGACTTTAACTTAGAATGCAAACAAATACGTATTTGTATTGATAACATTCTTAAAAAATAACTAAAAATAAAAATTTGTTAAAAATCTTCGAATAATTTAGTTTTCTGAGTTAGGAAAAACTATTCAAAAAATTAACATTTTATAAAACTAATAAAAACATTATATGTCTAATTATTCATTATTATTTAAACAAAGCAAAATTTATTTTCTTGACAAGAAAATACTAAGCTAGTCAAGTTAATCAATTTGTCTGTCTAAACTACCATCTCTAGTTAAATTATACAGCTATAGTTTCTACATTGAAAGCTTACCTGTGGCGAAGCACCGGCATTGAAATGGTTCTCCACGTTGTCCGACACAAAAAGTGGCTCCTGCTGCTGCTCCTCCAGCTGTTCCTTCGTCTCCTCGACAAGATGCTTCTCTTCGGTGGAGGAGGAAAGCGGCGACGGCGTTATGTCCACAATGTCCGCCTGTTCGGGCTGCAAGTCTAGCGTGGTGGCTGTGGCTGAAGCAATTGGTGGCTCTGCTGCCTCCTCCACTTGTGGCGAATCCTCAAGCGGACTGAATATGGGCGCACTGGTGTCCACCAGCAGACTCTGATCCTGATCCCTATTCTGTTGAGCAAATGCATCACTGGAGGTGTGCTCCAGGTAGAACGAGGCCTGCATGGGATCGATCGACTGCTGCTGATGCAGCTCCTCAATGGAGGGAGATTGGGAGATGAGCTCCTTTTCCTCCACGTTGAGTAGCTCCTTCTCCTTAAGAGGCTCCTCGCCGGATGTCTGCTGCGGCAATGGCTGCACCGAGTTCAGAATATCCTCGATGGAGGCATTGGACTCGCCATAAATGGAACGCTTCATGATGTCGTTCTCATCAGTCTGGAATTTCTGTGCGTGCAATAAATCCTGCTCTGCCGGCGACACGTCCAAGTTGGCGTCCATATCTGCGTCCAAGTCAACGCTGGTCTCCGGCCCGTGGTCGATGCGCTGCTCCGCATCCTGTTGGCCATCGTTGCCATTCTGCTGCAGTTGTTCCGCTGCAACTTCCTGGTCGCCGGGGAACGTGTCGTCCTCCTGCTCCAACTCATGCGGACGCTTGTCGGCCCCAGTGTCGAACTCGCACTCATCGGGCAAAGCAATCGCGTCCATGTTGCAGTCGCGTGCTCCCTTGCGAGGACTCTCCGCAACCAGATCATCAGCCAACAATTGCCGTCCCAGCACCGGTAGAGGTTCAGCCGGTGCCGGCGAGGAGGGGGACCCAAAGTGTGGCACAAACTCAACAGCATTCGGATTCAGCTGCGAATGTGGCTCGAGCTCTAGATCCGGGTTATTTGGCTGTGCGTTCTCCTTGTCATCGAACTGGATATCGTTGGTCTCCTCCTGTGGTTGCTGTTGCTCGCTGAGGCTGCTGGTGCCGTAGGTGGTTGCTACTGAGCTGGGCTCCTCCTCATCCTCGTTCTCATTCTCATGGTCGTGCTCATTCTCCACAAGCTTCTGCTCATCTATATTGGACTGCGTCTGCTCTGCATTGGGCTCCATTTCACCGGTGGTGGAGGTTGCTGTTGTCGTATTGGAATTGCTCGAAAAGTCACCATCATGTTTAATCACCTCGACCTCTTCTTCTTCATCATGGTTGGCTTCATAGTTTCTGTAGCTGGCTGCGCTGCCGACGCCATTGCCCAGACTCAAGTCCATGCCGAGCGACATATAAGCGTCGCCACCGCTGCTGCTGCCAACAGCGACGCCGTTGCCGTTACCAACACCAACACCAATACCATTGCCAAAGGCGACGTCAACGTCGGCGTCAGCGTCACTTAACTTTTCGCCGTAGAATTGATGTTGTTGTTGCTGTTGCTTTTCGCTCTGCTGCACTTCTTTTATGTACTTCCATTCTTCGTCGTCATCGTGCTCACCAGACTTCGGCCCAATGTTGGGCACCAGCTCAGCGACGGCGGCGGCGGCAGCAGCAGCGACGTCATTTGCATTTTGCAGACTCTCCGCGAAATTTTGCAAGTAATTGTCATAGTGCGCGTTATCCTCGTGTTCCATTTTGAGACAGACAGCTGCTGCTTGTTTGAAGCTTTTTGCAATAATCAATTGCTTTTGACTACTTTATTTTGTGTGTGCGTAGTTTTTTATGGTTTATCGGCTTCTTTTGTATTTTATTAATGATGCTCAACAAGAAAAGATGATATGATTCAGTTTGTACGCTCGCTTTTGCTTGGTCGTGATTCACACGCCGCTTCTGGGCTCTTCTTTCTTGCAAATTCTCCTTTTGCTCTCGCGCCACACAGCCGCTGACATACACGCACACACACACACACGCGCGGAGATAGAGAGAGACAAACACGCACACAGACACAAACGAACAGCCGCCAATCACGAAATGCGCAGTCCTGCTTCCTATATGTGCTCACAAAATTAAATGACTTTTAAGCGAAAGCACTCACATAAATTTATTTATCTATATTTAAACTGTTACTTTTTTTTGAAAATCAGTTTGCCGACTGATTGCTGCGCACGTACGACCTTCCAGCTTTAAAACAGAATTCACAATGTTGTGCTCGATATTTTAGAGCTGATGGTATAATATCGAGCTAAGGAAGCATGGTGAGTACAAGATGTTGAATATATACTAGTGAAAAAAAATATATCGATATTTTACTCGATAAGTTTGGTTGAGCATGCTGTTAACTTTACATAACTGAAAATGTAAATTTTTATTGGGCGGCAGTTTATTTAAAAACTACCATTAGTCAAACCCCCATCGCTTTAAGAATAACTTAAGTATACTTATAATAATGGCATCGCTCGAAAAGTTAAGCTGTCATGAGACAGAGCAATGTCTTAAATGTATTTTGTTTTTTAACGCGCGATAACTCAACATAGTAGCCCATAGCCACGAGTCCTTCAAGTGGAACCTTTGAAATGGTTGGCTGTTGCGCAAGTGATTGATATAATACTTGTCGTAAATCAGTTTAACAATAGCATTTTGAACAGTAACAGAAGGGGGATTTAAGTCCGGCCCTAATTTGCTATTCAAATCAATATCTTCACTCCTACAATTATTTTCATCGAACATAAAATTTCCGTCATCCCACCAAGGTGGTATGTTCTTAAATTCCTGGCATTCTTGAAGACGCTCTTCATCTTTTTTTTCAAATTCAAAAACCATCTCCATGTACTTGACGCCCACATTACAGCCTGAGCCTGGCGGCAGGCCCAAAGCTGCTGCGATATCATCCCATTCGTCCACATTCAGCGCTCCTCCGCGGGCTTTTACCAATGCGTACAATCTGGGAAAGTTGGAGTGAATTATTTGTTTATTTTTAAACGTGTATCTCAATCATTGACACATACTTGAACAGATTGACGCTGCGTTCCAATATCGTGCATTCAGCTTTTAAGCCGCTTCGCCTTAGGAAATTCCTCTCCTGCTGCTGCGGTGTGCTCCAATGCCAAAGCGACAATTCCACGGGTTGTTCCAAAGGTTGATCCAGCTCCGGAATTGGTGCGAAATTAATTAGTGTCTTCTGCATAGCAGGCAGATCATCGTGTTCCTTTGCTTGTCGGCTGCAGGTTACAAGAGTTTTTTTAACAGTCGTTTCCGTGTGCTTTTTACTTATATGTCGCATTAAATTGTGCAGCGATCCGGCGGCGTATTTGCAGTGGGGACACGGCTGGCACTGGGATATTGGCACCTTGCCCTTGTCATGGTTACGTTCGTGACGTTCCAAATTATACGCCCTATTCGTGGTATAACTGCAGCCTCTTCTGCGGCAACGAAGATGCTCGCGAGGATTGTCCATTTTCGGAGATGTTTACATGTTTTGGCTTGTCTGCATTAGAGTTGCATCGAATCGTTCCGCACAAGTTCATTGAACCACTGAACAAATGAACTGTGTCCCAGTATATTATGGCCCATTATCGTTTGGTTTACTTATTTTATTATGTATCAAATTTACAACTCAGCAAAAAAAAACATGCTGATTTTAATTCTATAACGTAACCTTGGCAGCGAGACTGCTTTATTATTTATTGCCGTATATATAGTATGAAGCCTAAAATCTTTATCAATCTGATTTACCAAATTTAATTTAAAATATCAGAATGAGTAATAATTCAAAAGAATCATTAGATAATTGATTTATGCAATTTTAATGTATTCGACGAATGGGACTAGTTTTAAGGATCAAATAAGTATTTAAATTGAACTACGATGTCCAACACTGTTATCTGCATTATGTGCAAACTATCGCTATGTGAAGAAGCACATATCGATATAGTACCGTGACAAAATGTGTTTTATGTAAAAGATGCGATAAGTAATGCAATTATAACTGCATTTCGAAGAATTTCATTTAATTTAGGTGGGGAAATAGAGAATAGACTGTATAAAATAATAAAACCAAAACCTGTAAAATGGAGCCCATATTCTTTGAATAATTTTTATTGGAACTACTCTACTGACTGCAGCAACTATCGGACAGTTTTGATTATTGCAGTGAGAATCAATTACTACCGATTGTTCATAACCCCCGTCATCGACAATAATAACCGACCACAGACAATTGCTATGGTCAAAGTGCGACTTACACACCTGTGAGCAAAGTGCGCCTTTAACAATTGATATATAGAGTTGGACAGGTAAGGTTCTCATCATTTTCTCACAATTTTTTGAAAGCTCTTTTAAATGCTAGTTCAAAGTACTTACACGCAGAAACATACGACATTGCATGTTTTGATAACAAATTCTTCGGTTTGTTCTAGCAACTCACACGCACACACACACACACTCAACACTTGTGACGTCGTTCCTGACCTTGAACAGAGAATGGCAGCGGAGCGCTTAGATGTGATTATATTTGGAGCCACAGGCTTCACGGGCAAGTACACCGTCTA
>SCDY01001139.1:0-35968 GCA_004143825.1 Drosophila micromelanica
TAAATGTAGAATCAATCTGGACGAGAAATCATGATCAAAATGGCATCAAACATGAAAATCGGTTCAGTTTTGACAAAGTTATGGGAGTTTGAAATGTGGAAGCTATGGATTCAACGACTTTACATGTCAAAATTTTTGTCAATTTTGGCATGATTTTTGACGAAAAATTTGACCCCCTCAAAATCAGGTTTAATGTTGCTTTTTATACTAATTATGACACACACAATCAATTAAAAGTATAAGTTCGCAAATTTAAATTTTGAAAAAAATTTTTTTTCTAAAATGAACAAGGGGGACCCTTGTAATTTTTTCAAAAAATCAAAAAAATTTTATTTTCAACAATGCATATATTTTAAATGTAGAATCAATCTGGAGGAGAAATCATGACCAAAATGGCATCAAACATGAAAATCTGTTCAGTGTTGACAAATTTATGGGAGTTTGAAATTCCAAAATTAGCAAGTGTCCCCCTTGTAATTTTTTCGAAAATCCAAATAATGTTTTTTGGTTTTTAATTTATATATTTTAAACTGCAGTGCCGTTGCACTTAGGGTTTTAACCGCAGAACCCACTTAGATTCGTTTTATAACAGTTTACTACCGCATAACAGATAGTTGTGTATTTATTGTTATATGTGTTGTATTATTAATGGGGCATACCCTGACTTTTGCCGCCCAACTGCCGCCTAGTTCGTGACCAGACAGAGACAGGGCCAAACAGACAGGCAGACGGACCCATCATAAATCGCGTGGCGGCTCCTGCGGCATGCATGACCCGACATGAAGTTCTGCGACTGTCTTTAAACGGTAGCCGCAGAGACAACTAGTATTACGATGAGTGCCCGTTGTGGACTCCAGCGTTATCTCGACTATTTTCCTGATTGATTGATTGCTTGCAGCGTCACTCAGACCGGGATTGAGACCCAGTCCGAGCTGCCTGCCTTCTGCTGCTGCTGCTGCTGCCAGATCAATCGAAACAGAAACAGCGCAATTTCAATAATTCACAAAAGGTAACGTCAAATGGGAAGCGACAACAGGGGCCCCAAAGAGTTATAGTCCCCGACATTTAAACTGCAGCGACCCCAAAAAGCCTTGCAGCAGCCGCTGTTGCAGTTGCACTCATTGTTGTTGTTGTGCTTGTTGTTGCCCACTTTTCGCCTTTGATTTTCAGTGCGCGATTAAAATGCGCCTGGCCAAAAAAGGCAATGACAATTTTAGCTGGGAAACGAAAATGTATTGGACTTGGATCGGGACCTGGACTTGATGCCTGCCCATAGAGCACCCCCAACAGCAATTGCTGTCATTGCTATCTCTATCTTGCTTCCTCTCTCTCACTCTCTCTTTTTTATTTTTTATGCTGCTGCCTTTTATAAACGCATCGCTGCGCATTCGCACAAAAAAATGCCACAAAACAATGAGAAATGTCTAAAAATTGCAATGTGCTGCATCCGCTGCAACGCCCCCGTCCCCGGCCCCTTCCAGCCCTTGCACCCCGCCCCTCATTGTGTGTCAGCCGCTGCATCAACGAGCGGGGCGCACGTCAAGAGCTGCTCGATGCTCTGCTCCCATTTATGGCGCAATGGCGCGCCGCTCATGCGCATCACGCACATTGCCTTGTTCCTTGTCTCATGCTCTCCGCCCTCCCCCTGCACCGCCGCCTGTTACTGTTTTGTCATCCTTTCTAATCGTCACTCGGCCCGAGTCAGTGACAGCGCAAAATATGCAACTTGAAGCTGCCGCCATCCGTTGGGCCAATTGGTGGGCGCATTATCAAAGCCATCGCAACGTCACGAATCGGCCAAAGCAAGAGGGCAAGCAAGCACCTTGGGCGGTACCCAAACTGGGCTATGCTGATGCAGCCAAACAGTTGGGGGCTCCTCGTCTACTACGAGTTGTAATGAAATGCGATTGAGCATCTCTGATTGCAGTTGCTGCCACAAAGTACTTACATTGTGGCCCTATACGATGGAGTTTCTCACTCAATTCAAAATTTATTGTATCTTAATGTTGGGTATTCCTTTAAACTGTTTTTTTTTGTTATAAAAGGAGTTTGCAGTAAAGTTGAAACTAATAAGATAATGGCTTCAATAAAAGTTCTACATCTATTTAACAATTTTTAAAATACATTTTTTACTTTCAAAATGAGTTGAGTTTATTTTTAGAGTTTACTTTTTCTTGAAAAGAATAGCTTTTTAGCTCTTTTCATTACCATTTAATCATTTTATGAAAATTCTTTAATATCTGTATTTTTGGGTGTATAAATATATTCATATTAAAAGTAAATCGAGCTAACTCTTAAGATCAGCTAAATATTTTTGACTTTACTCTATATCAGCACCAAATATTGCAGGGCATTAATTATTTCTGCCTGGCCGAAAATCATGTTGTTTTCGAGGGCCTGATGAGATTGTTTTGGTTTTCCTTTTTTTTTGTGCATCGATGCAGTTGCTCCTCTCGCCGTAGTTGTTGTTGTTGTTGGTGACATGCAGCTATTTTTAAACGTTGCTTTTGTTATTGTTGTTGTTGTTGCTGCATCTGCGATTTAAAAATTGCATGTCGCTGGCCCATTTGCTGGTGTTGTTGTTGTTGTTGCCGCTGCTGCTGCTGCAGTTTTCTGCAGTTGTTGCACTGTTCATTTGGCAACTGCTTCAATTTGCTTGTTAACTTTGGACAGCTTTGCGCTTGAATTGCCCTCGAACTTGCCGCGATTTTCAATGCAGCTGCACTTTATACGTTCGATTTGCGCCATCCGCTGTGTGGGAGTTGCCCGGAGCCGAGGCAATCAATTCCGCCAAGACAGGCCAAAGCTGGTGAGGCCAATGCCATCATTATTAAACAAGCTGCTGCTCCCTCTCTCGCTCTGTTTATCTTCCCCTCTCTCTCTCTCTTTTAAGCTTTGTTTCAGGTGTTGTTTTGTCAGTCCGCACAGGTAACTTAGCTGGCTGCGTTTCCGGCCATCAAGCGTCCACTTACGGATGTGTTCACCCAATTCGAAAAGCGCTAACGAAGTGCAGCAGCAACAGCAACAACAATAATAACAACATTTTGTTAGTTTTTCTCGCACGCTTCAGCGACAACTCGACTCGCAACTCCAAGCAGACCCCGAGGCGACAACTCGCTAATGACATTCAGCACTTGAGCTGGGAACAGCTAGGGTATATATGTGTGTGTGTTGGCCAGTCGGCGAAATTAGCATTTAAATGCGCCCATTGGGCCACTTATTGAAACGGTTCTTTTGGCCATTACGCAGATAAGGCGATGCTGCACATCCGCTCAAAATATTCCCCCTTTTTTTGTTAATAAAAAACGAAATCAAACAAAATTTCAGTGCTGGCATTCATTCATGTGCCTGTATCCTCCAAGCTTGGGAGCCACCCACGCAGAAGCTCGTTTGGCAATTTAATTAAACGCGACCACCCGGGCAGAAGTCCGCGAAGGAGCGCGTTCCCAGCACTTGAAGCTGCCGCTTCGACCGTAATATGAAACATAATTTTCAAGCGCTATCGAATCGTTCTCGGATTGCTGCAAATTTTGTGCATTTGATCTGGGCAAACCATAGTTGTAGCAAAATAAAAAATAAGAGATACTTTTGTATCTTTTGCAGCTGGCCGGGAGTGGAGAGGGGGCTCTAATGAGAAAATCAATTTCCGGCACATTGTCAAGTGCAAAACGTCAAATACAGCTGCTGGCTGCAAAAGATACTCTAGTATCTGCAGGCTTTTCAAGTATCTGACAGATACAAAAGTATCTTTTTTTTTATATTTTTTGCTGGCAAAGTTCAATAGCACGCGCTGCTTGTGTCTTTTTGTTTGTGTGGGTTTTTTATTTTTTGTTCGTAATTATTTATCGTTTTTACGGCTGTCCCTCTTGCTCAGCTGTCGGCTCAACCACAATCCGTCAGATACTTTTGCCAGCCGCTTGGCTCTTAATTTGGTTTACGCTGCATCATCATACAACAGCAGCAGCAGCAGCAACTTCATTAGAGCTGCAACGCAGTATCTGTGTATCTTGATGAAAAAGCAATTGTTTCTAGCCAACGTCCATTAAATTGGGAAATGTGTTTTTCGTGCGGTGTCAGTTGGAGAATTGATGCCGCGGCGAAAGCGCTTAATTATGTCGGGCAGCCGGTCGGGCTTGGCAGCTAGTCAGTCAGTCAGCTAGCCGCTCGGTCGCCCAGTAACTTGTGACTCAATTGTATCTTAAAGATACTTTGCCCATTGCTGCACTGGCCCGAACACGTTAAGCGGATAATTGTCGTTGGCCTGATGTCATGTAGAAAATAAAGCAAACAAAACTTTGAAGGGCTTCCTTGAAAATGAAATTGCCGCCCACACACTCGTTCAGAGATACATAGATACACTATTACAAAAAGTATCTGCAGTGAGTGGCGTTTAACTGCAGCAGCGAAAATCGATAAATTGGCGGCTGCTGTTGTTGTAATGCAAACGAAATTATCTGTATCTATAACAGTAGCTGGAGCTGTCTGTCGTTCCCAGGCAGTCAGTTGTATCTGAAAGATACACACACACACGCACAGCTTGTTAATCAAATCAGTGTTGAATCGAGCGCATGCATAATGAAACCTGAATAGGACACGCTTTGTGCATCAATTATGTCACATTAAAGCCAACATTTTGGGTTTGCATATTTGAGATACAATTTACGCATTCAAATTGTAGGAAGTTTCATATTATTTATAAACCGAGCGCAACGATGAGAGCGAACGAGACGGCGCATATGGCTGCTGCGGCGACAAAGTTCTGCTTGCCGCCCACACACACACACACACACACACACACACACAGATGAGAGGAAGAGAAAAACTGCATGCAACCGGGAGACGTTGCCTGCTGCATGTCAATGTCAGGCCGAACCCCAGTCTCAGTATCTGGCAACTGCAACTTGCCTCAATTTCGTGTGTTAATCTGGCGCTGCCTCAATTGAAGCTTCGCCCTCGGATCGCATCTCGTACAGTTGTGCCCCCAAGGGTACCGAGTGGGTGTTTCGAGTGCTGGCAACACTTTCAAAAGTGCATCGACTGTGTGTTGCATCTGCAACATCAGCATGTCCAGAGACTTTAGCTGCAGCTGCAACTGCAACTGGATTGTCAATTATTAACCGTTTGTCAAGTTGCTTTCGCACTTTGGAGGCGACTCAGTCGTAGGTAACTGCAGTCAGTTTGTTGCATGTTCTATTGTCTGTTGTTCGGTTGTCTGCGCTGTGATTCTTTCCACACACACTTGAGCGGACACACTGTGCAACATCAATTGTTGTACAATTTTAAGTAACTTTTAATGGTCTTTGTCGCTTGTCGCTAGTTGTTGTTGTCGCGCTATTCACGACCATCATTTTCGTTCGTTGCAGCTCTTGATGCATCTCTTTTGTGACTTTTGATGGTCTTTTGTTGCAAGCACTTGCAGGTATCTGTCAGATGCTCAATCTTTGCCCAGGCAATGAACCCAACTGCAGGCGTTGCCACACATTTGACCCTTGCGTGTGTGTGTGTGTGTGTGTGTTGGTGAAAGGAAAAGCCTGAAAACTACTTAGGGCCAGTCGAATCGCTGCTTAGTTATCGATTAACAATTGCTTTATTCATGATTCATTTTCGAAAACGAAGAAAAAGGTAACCAGTTGCGGCCATTTCACCCTTTTACTTTGCTTTCTCCGGGCCTGCTTTGAGGTGTTTAACCTCACTTAAAATGGTCTCAAACATGAAACTCCTAATGCAACCCACAACAACAACAACGACAATGACACCACTTGCTATCCTCATGCAGCTCATGTTTATGTCCCCATCCATGTTCGTGTCCCTGTCCAAGTTGCTGCCTCAGTAAATAAAACACTAAATTATGGGTTTGTGTGTGTGTGTGTGTGTCCTGTGGCTGCCTTTGTCAAGTGGGTGGGGCACATAAAACTACCGCAACCGCAGGGATGTCGTTGTAAGTTTTTTATGATGTTTAGCAAATTCACAAAGTGCCTTGCCAAAACTTTTTTATGCTCTGAATTTAACGCATTTGTAGCTCCCCTTTTTTATGGCCTACTTCAAAGCGCTTAGGCCAAGAATCACTTACGGCGGGGAGTGGCAGACACGACCAGACAGAGAGACAGACAAAAAAGCCATATAATTGAGCTTGAACATTAAGCGGCTTTCAGAGTTTTATTCCTTTATTTTTTGGCAGTACACTCTAGAAGGGGAGTCCAAGCCTCTGACAAATTTGTAGCTTAAATTACGAGCTATAGGAATACCTATAAGACTGAATTATACTCAATGCACTTCCTGTTACCCACGCGCGCTGATCCAAATTTAAATTAAACATGAACTTGTTAATTACCCACACAACCCACATGACAACAACAGCAACAACGACAATAACAAGGCAAGCAACATGCCACATGTGTTCCCTACAGTTGCCTCAAAAATTGTGCTTCCTTTACGCTGGGCACGCCCCCGTTTGCGGCAGTTGGCGGGTTTCCTTGATCGCTTAGCTGATCAGTCCCAGAGCCAACGTGCTGTCGAAAAACGTAACCCAATGCGGATTCCATGCCAACTTTTTAGGGTCTAACTTCTAAGGGCCAACATTCGGTGCAGCTGCCACAAACAATTTTCAAATGAATTGCTTCAGTAGCAAACAAACTGTCAACAATTTTTTTTTGTAATTTTTGAGTTTTTTTTTTGGGGGAAACCCCTATGTGACCAGGAGCCGGGCGTGAAAACTGTCGACGGCATGTGGGTTTTCGGGTGACAAGCGGGTAAGGATTTCCACGTGCAGCATGTTAAATTACTTAGTAAAATTAATGTTGATTAATTAGCGCTTGAAATTCCCAAGCAGTTAAAGCGAATGCTCTTAAGACTTTCGCTACGCATCAGAGTTTTCAGTTGGGAAAAGTTGAAAAGTTTTCTCAGGGGTAGTCATAAAAGAAAAACAAAGGGGTTAAACAGCAGCACGGGTTGGAGGAGGGGATTAGTTGTTATGACGCATCAATTGCGTGATTTTCTTGCGACAGATGTTTCTCTGTCTAAATGCAAAACTGCGCCTCATCCCCAGCCACAGATCCTCACTATTCAGCACTTGTGCCATTAGAGGTGAATCTCAAACGGAATCCCAATTAACTGCCAACCGGTTGCCCCTCAGTCCCCGCTCAGGCGACGCAATTCACCATAATATGTATGAGTAGAGAGCATCTACAATGTATTTTGCATTTACTGTACAACACAAAAACAGAACAACAAAAATAATAAAACAGAAACGATGAAGAAAAACCTCAACGAAGCCGTCGCCATGTGCCGCAGTTGTTGTTGTTGCCATTGCTGCTCGCAACGGGCTATGCACAATCCCTGCAGCAGGGCGCGAGAGTGTGAAAGAGTGTGAGAAAGAAAGGCAGAGAGAGAGAGACAGCGAGCAGAGCGCCCTGCTGCGTTCATTCCATAGGCAACCCCTATGACCGGCAGTCAGTTTATGTTTTGTTCTGCCTTCCAGTGAGCGAGCGCCAATACAAAAACTGAGAGCGCGCCAGTTGGAGAGAGAGAGAGAGAGTGTGAGTGCGAGAGACACTTCCAGTTTGGTTGAAGTTTTCGTTCGTTCTGCCGCTGGCCGCCAGTTTGAGCCACGCTCTGCTAGACGCCGCACGCTTTCGGTTCCTCTGCTTCAGTTGACGCGCACGCGACGAGCACTTTTCCAGCTCTTTATTTCCATTTGCCCAAAACACACAAAAAAAAAAAACTACGACCGGCTTTGTTAAGGATATCTTTTTATATTCCTATTTGCCAAACCCGTGTCAAAAACAAGTGAAACAAAAAAGAAAGAAAAAAACCAAAAACGAAAAGAATTTTGTGTGCACTGCAAAACAAAAAGTATTTATTGCATTTAATTATTGCTGACCTATAAGAAGAAATCTGTGCGTGTTATACACACCTAAGTGTCCTGCAGGATTCGCCAACAGCATCGTATAGATGCGCGCTGTGTGCTGTACACTCGGATTATTTACTTTTGCCATATTTTGCCATCATTTTGCATAAGGCCAAACAAGTAAGAAATTAAATTAATAAAGTTTTATCAATTGGAATATTTACATAAAACTTAACATTTATTTAAAGTTAATGAATATATTTTAAATAATTTCATGCTCCTACTCTCGCAAATAGAAATATATTTTCCTTTTATAAAAGATTACCTTAATTTGAACATCAATTTTGAAATACATAAATATTCCCGCTCTCCCTTCTTCAAAGTAATAGCTCGTGTCGTTGCTCCCCCCACAATAATTTTTAGCCCTTTTCCCCCACATCCCTTTTCCCCATTTTCCGACTCGTGTCGGACACATTTCCATTAGCAGCACATCTATCACAGCTGTGGAAATGCATTCGAAATCCTTTAAACATTTCATAAACATAACGCGCGCTAAGTCCACAAATGTCATTGAAGTATTTCCGTCCGTTGGGTCCGATATAAATTACAATAACTTCCATAAAAATAAGCTCGAATTTCTTGCCCCTTTTGCGGCAGTGGCCAAAAATAGCTGCCTCTTTGGGGCTCATTAATAGTCAAGTCAGCGAAATAAATCCCGAAATGAGATGGCGCACAAAGCAACGCCTTGGATTAAAGCTTCCAATTCAACAATATTGCAATAATAAATTAATAGGCGCTGGCAATTAAGATAAAGAAAAAGAAGAAGAAAAAACTCCAACGCAGGCGAATTCCGGACAGCTGTGCTCCAAAAACAACAAAAACAATGAATAAAGGCGCCCAAATGACTTTCGGGAATCATTTGAGAAAACAACAAAAAAAACCAGCAAGAAAACTTGGTGAAAATCACACACAAGAAATAGGAAAAAAAAATGAAAACTTGACAGCCGGGGGAAAAATATGCTGCAACATTTGCATTTCCATGCGTTCAAGATTTATTGGGCCGCAACAGTTCCAGTGTGGAGCTCCCGCCCCCAACTGTGCTCCCTTTCACTCCCCCCACCCCACCCCCGTATCCCAATTGTTTTGCCAGCTTTCAAAGACAAAAGCCGCTATTAGTTTTCACTCGCTGCGTTTTCCGTTTCCACTGCGTAATCACAAAAGATTGCTTCGAAATTGAATTGAAATGTCTTATGTAATGGGCGGCTTGGGGGCGTGGCAGGGTACCATGTTTACCGTATGTAGGGGGGAGGGGGCGGCGCGGCTTTCACTTCGAATGTAAACAACAATTAGAGACTTTAAAAGGGGTCGTGGAAAAGGGGGAGAGGGGGGTTCGAGGGAGTGGGAAAAACTAAACAACAATTTCAACACTTTCCAACGCCTAGATAAACAAAATGAAACGCTCAACAGTTGTTGCCCCCTCCCCCCTCCAACCCAAGCTCAATTGCTATTCCCGCTCTTCACGGGTTCATGGTCAAATGTTTCATTTCAATTGGCTTTTCCGGCACCGGCACCGTAAATCCCTCAACGATCCCAGCCAGCACTTACCACAGATCTCGCTCGCCACTCGACTCCGCTATTGACACTGACTAATGAGGCAGCCATTGGAACAACTCATAAATTTCAGTGTCCCACTGTTGACACACAAAGTAAACAGTCAGTAGATGAAGAAGAAGCAGAAGAAGAACGAATGAAAAAATAAAATAAAGAACACACATTGGGTTCCAATGACTCCTAACTCAAAAACCAGACAACATTTTGAGTATCCTGTGGTGCCTCACACAGACATATTCCTGCTGCTTCTAATCTTGCTAGCCCAATCTACGCGTTATCGCATCCTTAAAATCGAGTGCGAGAGCGAGAGAGATAGAGCGATACTTGGAAATCCGAAACGCTATCTTGTTTGCTCGAAATGCGCAATAAAATCTTACATTGATCCGTTTTTTTAAAGATAAGAGCGAAACATATAAAGCGAAAAAATAAACATAAGAGCACTAAACTAGAATATACCCTAGACAACAAACAAATGTAGAGTTTTTGAAATCTTTGAAAACAATAGATGCTGCAATTAAATTTTATAAAATTATTCAAACATATTCGAATAGAGTGGAATATAATTTTCTACTGATCTTTGAGAAATTAGTTAATTCATAGTATTTTAAAATCCTTGGATGAAAAATTAATTAAATTTTAAATATTTTCAAATTACACTTTTAATGTACATATTATAATATCTAACATATTATACCCTTTATTTTTAGCTAGTGTGTTTTTTGTCAAAAACTTAGTTATTTTATTCCATTTTTTGATTCTCCCTGGTGCGCAATTACAAATTCATAAATTTTGAAATTTGTTTGATTCCCTAGTGAAATGGCGCCAGAGTTTTACTCGTATCCCTTTGAGCCTTTCAACCCCTTATGGGTGCCGTCTGCTTTACCTGCTACCGAGATTGTCATCTATCAAACCGGGAAACGTCTCCGTCTCCGGCTACGCAGCTGCTTGTGCACGTGACTCTTGTGGCTCTTGTGGTTTTGCACTTGGGGTTGGGGATTATGTGTTTCATATTTTCTGCTTGGCTGGGCGGCAATTCCTCAATTCCTCCTCCTGCGGAGGACACGTGCAGGCAAATGAACTCCAATGTAAACAATTGGCAAATGGCGCAAGTTCATTAGCAGACACTCTCTCTGCTTCTGCTTCTTCTTCTTCTGCTTTTCATGTTTGATAAATCGCCATGAAATTAACAAGAACCACATTTACAGGTAAAACGGCCGCTGATGGCTATTAAAAGTTAATTTCAAGCGGGCGGAACGTTTAATAAATTGTATCTCTCAGATACACAGCAAAATCGCCGCAAGGCATCTGCACTTGAACTCTGCTTGTTAGCCCAGCTAAGCGCTTGGCGGTCCCTTCATTGGAGCCGCTTGTCGGGTGTCCAGTGTCCGGTGTCCGGTGTCCGGATGACAAATTGACTTCGTTAGAGGCGCGCGTGCTTTTGAAATATGAGTTGCAAATTGAAAAACGCTTTGCCGCAGGTTGTTGAATGTGCCGCTGATTGCTTTGTGGTGCACCGTAATTTTCATCGAGCCAACTGCTGGCGCCTAAATTGCGCCGCCTTGCAATTTTCCACCCACGGTCGCCTCGGAAAAGTTTGAAATTTGTGCCCGCCGCCGCGTGTTAATTGCATTTGCTGCTACTGCCAATATAATTTTGTAGATTGTTGTTGTTGTTGCTGTCTAGACATATTTCCTCGTCTATAATCAAAACTTCCACACACTTAGTAGGCATTGGGTGTGAGTTTGAACGCTTCAAATTTGATCACAATCAAGATTTTTAATGGTTCATTCGGGCGCCTGCAGTTCCTTTTCTAATATCCTGTTTAATTGTCCAGGACGCCGGGCATGTTTATATTTATTTCATTGTTGTACTGTTTACCTGTCGCCTGTGGTGGAGTGACAACCCTGTCTCACAAATATACTGCGTGTCAGCACGCACATGCAACGCCAATCTTCAATTCACTTTTGCGTGAGTTAGTCAACAACGAACACACCAATCATAACAATAACAAATATAACTAAAGTTCTCCCGTTCCTTTTTTTTGACACCCACTGCAATCTGTTGTCATTTCCTACTTCAATTTAGTTCATGCTTGGCTGGCTATAACGGTACAGCACCAGGGTTCAGGTTGCGCCTTTGTTGGCAATTAAATCAACAGCATTTTTATTTTTTTTGTGTTGGTAGCAGTTGCCAGAGTTCTCACTGTACCCACTGATCGATCGGTCACTTTCGTGGTGTGCACAACAATTGCATTTTTATGCGTTTCAAAGTGTTTTTTGGACATGCCCAAGATATGCCCAAAATTTATTAGCTGATTTAAGTTCGAGCATTAGTTGTTGGCTCTTTGGCTAAGTGCTTGGGTTTCGGGGGCTTGGATTAGTTTTAATGTGGGGTTTGACTTTTATGTTGCATGCTTTTTAGCGTCGCACAGTGGGCTAAAAGCCAAAGGTCATTAAAAACTTTTTAATAAAGATGGAAGAGTCTGAACATAGCACAGATTTTATTCGATTTTTAATCATATAACTTGATTTGTTTTTTCTGACTTCGATAGACCAACTTAGTTAAATAATATATGATATTAATTATAATTATTAAAATATTTTAACTGATTGACTATTTTACATACAGAGATAGATTTATATATGACCACTATTCTTAATGCTTTTCAGATATATATTTACTTTATGGGTTCATAAATGTTTTAAATATAATAAAATTATAATAAAATTTATATATCAATATAGGTTTAACTTAACTTTGAATCTTCCTTAAACATTAAAGTAGCTATAACATTTTTTGATTAATTATATTTATATTGCCAAAGTTTTTCATTTTGACTTTTGATAGATTGTAATGCCCCCATTTTACATACACATAAATCTCACACCACTGTGCCTACGCCCCTAAAGAAAAGCAAAATATGCTTGCGGCATTTGTCGACGCAAAACTTTTATGTTTTAACGGCAATTTTCGTGTACGGTACTAAAAAAAAAAAAACAAAAAACAAAAGAAAATAGTACAGGAAAAGGGAATCGCATGTCAAACGCAAGTTTCGAATTTGATTTAATTTATGAGGCAAGACAAATTATAGACTGGGCACACATGCAGACATGTAGACATAGACATACCATAGACTGTTTACTTGTAGACAGTCCGATATATTGCCCAGATATCATCTGACCGGGGGAACATGCGTGACGATGGGCGCGTCAACTTTGGCCCCTTTGTCTGCGGATGGTCAACAGACTTTCAACACATTTCTCAGCTAATTAACAATGATGACTGTTTGGAATTGAGCAGCACAACTTTGTGGACTCTTTTCGCAATTGCAATGAACAAAGATACAGATGCAGTTGCTCAGATACAGATACAGATACAGATACATCAACTATGCGTCTGTTTAGTTCAATCGACGTCGCTTGGCGTGCGTTATAATTACTTTGACCTGCTTCTGTTAACGAGTCTGTAACGGACAGATCCCCGCTCGCAGCCCACTCTCCCCCCTCCCCTCCCCTCCCCCACCCATTCTGGAGTGCTGCTAATGCCCTGAAATCCGCTTCAATTGGATTTCCATTGCTCGTTCTCTTGTTGTTGCAATGTTTCATGTGTTTTGTGTTTTGTGCCACAAGTGACATTTTTTTCACTTTCGATACGCAACATTCGTTGAGTTCTATTCGATTTGTCGTGTTCCATTTTTCAGTTCAGTTTTCCCTCTCGCTTTCCACCGCACTGCACAATTTCCATGCAGTTGACCAAACATCGCACACTCTTGGCGATAATGATAATGATAATGTCCACAGATTATGTCACGCAACGATTTGAACTTTAAGTTCACATTTTAATGGAATTTCGTTTGATTTACACGGACAGAGTTCACGACCTGGCATCGTTTTCCACTCTTCAAATATGGCGCTGGTGCGTAAGTTCCAGAAGTATTTGTTGAGGCTTCTTTGCCTTTGATACTTTCCTGTAGATTGTGGCTGGCACTACTTTCTGTTTCTTTGCTGTATTCGTTTGGAGTCTTCAGCTTTATCAGCTTAAAGCAGAGCTGTCAATAAAATGATTTTCCAAGAAAAATCGGATTTTTTTTATTGTTAATTAAAACGCACTAACTAAAATGTTGAAAAAGCTTAAAAACAGACTAATAAATTTATTTTACTTATTTCATCTATGTATTTAATAAGCTTTAACAGCTTTATTCAGAATAAAGAACAGATCTAAATAAATAGATTTTAACAATGCCAAAAGCATCTAATGGATTCAGGCAATTGAGCTACGAGTTTGTGGGTTCGAATCCCAAGCTAGACAATGGTTTAATTTTAGCTCTCAGCCTAGGATTACATTAGCCAGTACTATTCAAAAGCTAGTTTGATAATACCAATAATTTAAGCTTAATTTAACTAACTTTATTTAACTAAGGAATTGAACAGTGAGATAACATGTTAGATAGCTATTTCTATGCGTATACTATATATTATATTAGTTAAAAGTTATCTAGCTTATATTATTTATATATTTAAAATAGGAGGTTTTAATTTTCAAACCACTGTGCAAGGCAAAGTAATATTTAAATATCATTCATTGTTTCTTATTATAAATATACTAAATAATAGTATTAATAACTTTTACATTCAAATAGCTTATAAATCAATCAAATCAATCAATCTGTATTTAAATTTGCTAGTTAACATATTTAAATTCTTGCCTTTTTGGCATTCGCAGCTAATATCTTTTGAACGCGTTTCCTTGCCGAGTTCTCAGAATTTTCAATAAAAAATATCAACTGAGTTAATTGCTGCTCGTTTTTTCCATGACTTCTGTCGCCTGAGCTGTGGTCAATTAGCCAAACTGAAAACCAGGACGTGCCTTTGCGGCAATAATAACTGGAAATTTCGCAGCCGCCGGCGTCGCTCTTAATGATTGAGGCCAAGTCGGGTTCCTTAGGTTCCTGTCCTTGGACAGCAGCAGAATTTGCTTAAACAGCAAACGTTGCTTTCGAAGTTTTCCGCTAATTAAAAGGCGACTGCGTTTTTCCTTTTGGAAATGTGTGAACTGCGCTAAAGCGCACGTAGCAGGGACGAGGACAGGGTCAGGAGCAGGAATAGGGACAGGGACAGGGCGGGTTGGTTTCTGCCTGATATGATATGAGCGCAGCTGGCTGCTTAATAAATTTGCGGTCTTCCCGCCCCGAAAATGCCATGCGGCTGCCATGTCCGAGCCAAGCGAATTTCCACGCTTACCTGAGACGCTTTTCCAGGTAGGGAAACAGCCAAGACACGGTCACGTTCAGGTAGTGGGAAAACAAATGCGCAAGCAACCGAATTCGAACAAAGGACTTGCCCAGCCGGCTTTGACATTTGGCCCAAGCAGCTCAGCTGCGTCCTCTGCTCGGTATTTTCCGCTGCCGTATAAAAAGACGAGCGTCGGACGCAGCGACAGCTAGAAGCGAATCAGACGGCGATCGTGATAGATCCTAGATCCTTAGCTGCCTAGCAACTACAAAAACAAAAAGCAAACCGAAGCCAAAGTTTAACCTAGTTAACAAATAAATATACATAAGACCAGGTTCGAGCTGGCGAGGATCTCGTTAATATCAATAAACTAATTCATTTCTTCTTCTTTCGTTGTCAGAATTCGCACAGAGTTCTTTAAAGTTGGCCAGGAAGCACTGCGACTGCGAATCCTTTTCACACAGCAAACACTGAAAGATGGGCGAGCTCGAGGAGAAGGAAACCCCACAGACTGAAACGACAACAGCCGCACAGGAGCCACTGGACGAGCCCAAGGAGACGGACAAAATGCTGGACAGCAAGAAGTCCGAATCGAAAGAGAAGTCGCCCAGTCCACAGACATCGAAGCCGGCCTCACCGAATGCGGGCAAAAAGTCACCGGTGCCACAGGCCGATGGCAAGGATCCGGCCGGTGGCAATGGCGAGGAGATCATCGATATACCCACGGAGAACGGCAGCAAGCCGAACGGTGCCGGCGACTCCGACGAGAAGAAGATCAGCAAGGAGGAGCGCGAGGTGAAGCCCAAGAAGATACCCATTGGCGGGCTCAAGTTGCCCGGTTTCTTCATGAAGAACAAGCCGAAGGCGGAGGGCGACGGCGCCGAGGGCGAGCTGCTCGAGGAGGACAAGGAGCAGAAGGAGAAGGAGGCCAACGGCGATGCCACCGCAGCAGCTCCCAAAGAGGAGCAGAAGCCACGCGCCGGCCTTGGCCAGCGTCTGCGCAACTTTTTCGTGCGCAAACCGGCGGCGGACAAGGAACAGCAGAAGAAGCAGCTGACCAACGGCGATGCGGACGCCAAGTCGGGTAAGTTAAGCGAATGATAAACCCGATCAGTAGCTAACCAACTACTCCATACAGAAGCCACAGCCGAAGCAGCGGCCGCCGAGGACGGAGATCCGCCGCCAAAGCGTGGCCTGCTCAACGCCATCAAGCTGCCCATTGCCAATATGATGCCCAAGAAGAAGGCCGGCGACGATGTGGAGCTGGGCCTGGGCAAGGCCGGCCTGGCCTCAATGGAAACTTTGGATGATTCGCTCAAGGATCAGGACACCGTTGACAGGGCGCCGCTGAAGAGCAACGGCGCCGATGATCTGAAGAGCGACCTCAAAGCGGACAAACTGGCCGCCGAGCAGAAACTGGCCGCCGCCGAGGAGGAGGAGCGCGAACGTCCCGTTTCGCTGTGGAGCCGCCTGCGCGGCTACAAGTGCAGCGTGGACGATGCGCTCATCGTGTTCGGCATCTTGCTGTTCATGCTGCTGCTGGCCGTGATTGGCTATGTGCTCACCCACGAGACGTTGACGTCGCCGCCGCTGCGCGAGGGTCGCTACATTTCGGCGGTGACCAGCTGCGGCCTGGTCGAGGGCGTCAAGGAGGACCACGCGTTCGCGTTCCGCGGCATACCCTACGCCAAGGCGCCGCTGGACAATCTGCGCTGGCGTCCGGCCGAGCTGATCCAAGACATCGATGGCTGCTGGAACGGAACTCTGCAGGCGCACAACAGCACCACCGTCTGCACGCAACGTTTGGGCAACGGCACCACCATTGGCGACGAGGATTGCCTCTACCTGGACGTGGTTACGCCGCATGTGCGCTACACGAATCTCCTGCCCGTGGTGGTGCTGATCGGTGCCGATTCGCTGGCGGGTCCCTCGCCGGGCATCCTGCGGCCATCGGCACGCTATTCGCGCTCCCACGACGTCATCTTTGTGCGTCCCAATTTCCGGCTGGGCGTCTTCGGTTTCCTGGCCCTGGACGCACTCACCAAGGAGTCGCGTCCGCACACCTCCGGCAACTATGCGCTCACCGACATCATCGCCGCGCTCAAGTGGATCCAGTTGAACATTTTGAACTTTGGCGGCGACGCCAAGTCCGTCACCCTGCTGGGTCATCGGGCGGGCGCCACGCTCGTCTCGGCGCTGGTCAGCTCCCCCAAGCTGGATGGTCTTTATACGCGCGCCTGGGCCTCGTCCTCGTCGGCCATCTTTCCGGGCAAGCCGCTGCAGGAGTCGGAGCGCATGAATGTGCAGCTCATGGCCACGCTGGACTGCCAGGATGCCGAGTGCGTGCGCCAGGCCTCCGCCGAGAAATTGTGGGCAGCCACGCCGGACACCTGGTTCCATTTCCCCGTCACGGTGCCGCAGGCCCAGGAGCTGGAGAATACCAATCGTCACGAGTGGCTGGTGCTGGACGGCCAGATCCTCTACCAGCATCCATCCGAGTCCTGGAAGCAGGTGCCCACCGCCGACCAATTGCAACATCCGCGCTTTGTGATGGGCGCCACCAGCCACGAGGCGCACACGCTGCAACTGCGCGAACTGCACGCCAACTGGACCGCCGAGGAGGTGCGCTCGTATCTGCAGAACTCACAGCTGGGCGCCCTCGGCCTGACCGACGAGATCATCCAGCGCTACAATGCCACCAACTACGCGGCTCTGGTCGCCATCATCACAGACATACGCACCATTTGTCCGCTGCTCACAAACGCCCGCCTGCAGCCGAGCGTGCCGTTCTATGTGGTCACCCAGGGCGAGGGCGACGATCAGCTGGCCACCGTGGACGCCGACGTGCAGGCCATCTTGGGTCGCTACGAGCCGCACACCGTCGAGCAGCGACGCTTTGTTTCGGCGATGCAGCAGCTCTTCTACTACTACGTCTCCCATGGCACGGTGCAGTCCTTTGATACGCGTCGCCGGGTCATCATTGTGGGCCAGGACGCGCTGCCACAGGAGGATCACGAGCACTGCAACTACTGGATCAGCAAGGACATCGTGCCGCGCTATGCGCGCCTCGACTAAGCTGTTCCCGCCCTCAGCCTATGACAAAGTTCGGCGGTTAATAAACCTGTTCTTTTTTTTCCTTTCTATTCACGCTCTCTCTCTCTGTCTGTCTTTGCAACTTTCTACCCGATTTCATTATGAGTTTAGTTTAGCCTAAGTGAATCTAGTGTTTATATACGAATTACATAACTCTGTACATTTAGTTCTTTTTGCGTGTAAGTGCGACAATTATTTAAGTTGTAAGTTCTTTAAGTGTAACGCGTAACTCCACAGCAGCATATACATAAATAATATATACATCTAAGCATGTATCCACTAAAGAACATATATCTATGATAGTGTATTCTTTAATCTAAATACACAGACACATGCACCACAAATAAAACACAACAATATATATATATTGAAAATATATACTTGAAAAGTATAGGCAAAATTGGCGTCTTTCAACTATGCTACATCTATCTATCTATATACACACACTCTATAAATCTATATACTATATAAAAATATATATATACATCACATAGCTGAGCGGTTAGTAAAAACCTTTGACCAACGATCTTTTTTGATACAATTTTACATAGCCTCGAAATCAAACAATTAGTTTTAGTAAGACATTAACAGGAAGAACAAAAAAAAAAAGAAATGGAAGAAAATGAAAATCAAAGAAAAATTATATTAACGTGTGTTTAACATTTGAGACTGTCCCGTGGGGCTACAATTTACATACACATATATATATATATATATGTATTTACTAGATAAAGTCGTGCTTGAATTTATTTCATTTCGTAAATTCAATGGAGTCCAACAAATATATGTATAAAACATTTTCTATAGCTTTATACTATGTATATTTAAAAATAACATTTATTAACTAATGTCAAATGCTGCATTTTTACTTTTCAAACTTCTTTTTTCCTTAAAATATACTTACAATCGTAATCGTACATGTTCGCAGAGTTAAGAGCCCGCAAAAAACAAAAACAAACAAAATTAAAATACTAGAATCAAAAGAGCTCTTCAAATATATATATGTATACCATTATGGTCAAGATCTGTGTGTGTGTGTGTAAAGTGATACAATAATAAAGAATGAAAAATTAAAAGTAAAATATAATTATATTTCAAGTTTGTGTATGAAGCAAGCGGGAGAAATGTTTAAATAAAATGCCACAAGGAAACATAAAACATGTTTAACTAATTCACTAGTTACTAACTAACAGATAAGTCAGTGCCTGCTGCTGTTCACCTTGTAGATGCGACACTTGTTGTCTGTCAGGGCGGCCAGGTAGGAGCCAGCCGGCGTGCTCACCGGACAGATGTCGTAGACCACCTCGTTGACGGGCATCGTTTGGACGCGTTCCTCGCGCCGCACATCGTACATCATCAGCTGCTTGTTGTCCTGCAGATAGCCGATGACTAGCGTATTATCGTCCACGCCCAGCTGGGTGGGCCGTGTCATGTAGGGCGTGGCAGTTGAGCCGAATATTGTCGCCTTTATCTTGAGCACTGGAACGCCATCAATTTTGTCCAGCTTGGCGAGTATAAAGCGCGACTGCGGATACTGGGCATTGGAGCGTGCAGAGAAGAGCACCGTTTCCTGCACCACATCGTACTGCATGGACAGAAATGGACCGTCCACATTGAGACGCGTGGGCACGGCCGTTTCGTTGGTGTACTCGTAGAATTTCACAATGCTCAGCTGGCAAACCAGGAAGCCACCATTGCTGAACACTTTGCCCGCGGGCACGGCCAGAATATTTATCACAGGACTAAAGTTATCTGCAAAAGGAAACAGATCAGATATAATCGAGAAATTCCAGCAACTGTTTCACACACCTTCAGATTGAAACTCGCTGAGGATCGTCTCCGGGAAGCGCATATCGTATACATAGACGCCGCCGCGTAAATCGCCCGCATATAGAAAATGTTCGCGCTCATTGCGATCAACGCCGCAGGACCACAGCTGCTTGTCGTTGGCCGTGAACATGTTGCTGCAGAGCCGGGTGCGTATATCGAAGGTCTTGATGCGCGTCTCCCGGCTGGCCACAGTCAGCAGGTGCTGGCTGTCGCTAAACCCGATATCCCGCACCAGCAGCGCCGACGTGTGCAGAAAGTGGAGGGGCTTGAAAGTTGGCGGATCGATAAAGCGCACTCCGTAGCCGGGAAACAGATTCTGCGCACTCTTCTGCGACGCAATCAACGTTGAGTGCGGCGCCGAGTAGAGCAGCACCCGGCAACCGGGCTCCCGTGTTATCTCAAAGTTCTTCTCCATGTACAGGCGATGGCTGGCCAACTGGCTGAGCGTCTTCAGTGAGCCGCCAGTGCCGAGATCATCGGCAAAGGCGCCCCGACTGCCGCCGCCCGCGCGCACCACCTGACGCAGCCTTTCGTTGTCCAGCTGTAGGGCGTTCAGCTTGTTGAGGGTCATCGAGTGCGTCATCTTCGCTGTGGCCAGCTCCATGGTCAGCGCCTGGATGCGACGACGCTCGTTGTCCAGCTCCCTGCGCATGTCGTGCTCCTCGGTGCGATCGATGGCTCGCAAACGCTTCGCGTAGAGGCAGCGTATGTCCCGATTGGAAGCCTTCGTCTTGCACTGTGGACACACCTTAACCGCCGACTGGCGCTGGCTCTCGATGAGCCAGCGTCGGATGCAGGAGTCGCCGAAAAGGTGGCCGCAGCGCAGCGAGACCAATCGATGATCGCCGCTCATCTCCCACGATTCCAGGCAAATGGGGCACGTCATGCCGTCATCTTCATCGTCGTCGTTCGAGGATCTGGCTACCGGCGTGCCCATTTCTTTGCTGTCCACATGGGACAGACGCTTGCGTTTCTTTGGTGGCGATGGCGAGTCAAGGCTTATTATATCACTCTGCTGCTGCTGTTGCACTTGCCGCGATGTTGATGGTTGCTCCACATCTGGATCTACCAGAACAAGGTCATCGGGCTCAATAGGCGGTGGATCTGGCTCGTCGTCCGCATCTTCGGCGGCCTCTGGAGCTGCTGCAACGGGATCTGCTGCCTCTTCCTCTTCCTCTTCGTCGACTTCGTCCTCGTCTTCCTCCTCCTCCACGGGCAGCACATCCAAGCTTCGTCGCTGCGCTGGTCCTTCAAATTGATCGGCTTGAGGATCTTGTGTGGGCCCAATGCGTTGATATCTGGGTGAAGTCCGTCGCATTACGGGCTGAAAGTCTTCGCTCTCCGTATCCTGATCCGATGATTCACTTCCGCTCATGGCGCAAGCTTGTGAAATACCTTATGCTAGTTGCTTGGCTTATAAGAGTCGACAAAAATGAATATTGAAATGTTTTTATGGGCTAAGCATTCTGATGCATTTGCTTGTATGCCAAAGAAAAACAAATTGATAAAGCGCGTTTATATTTCGACTTCAAGATGCAAAATCTGGCAGCGTCACACATTATCTGGCAACACTGTCAAAACGAATAATCGAGTATCTTTGGTAAGGTATCGATATACGAGTCATTTCGACGCCGCCGACGCCATTCATTTTTGGTTGTGGAAAGAAAAGCACAACTGTGTTTGTATTTGTTTGCCCGTGCAGTTATTCTGCGAAAGTAACGCTGAAATATTAATTAATTCAATCATTGTGAATACCAAACTAGTTTCGAATTGTGAAATACTCGCGCGCTATTCTGAAACAACTTTGCCGGCACACATACATCGCGAATTGCGAATTCCGGCAAATACATTGCATCAGTATTGGTGACTGGATGTAAATTGCAAATTGCCCAGGCCCGAAACCCCCCACTCACAACCGGATATTTACCGCAAGTTTGCGTGAAGTTTGGTGAGCGACATTTGAGTTTACTTGTTTGTGTTTTTTTTTTAAGCGCAACGCAATTTGCTGACTAACCGCTATGTCCTTGAACCCGACAGACTTGGCTGCTGTCCATTTCGGCGAGAGACTGAAACACGCGCGAGGCAAGCGAAAGCCGCTGCCGCTACCACAACAACACTGCCACTGCCAGAGTGCCGTTACAAATTTAACTTCAATACTTACATCATTCCCCTCCTGGCAGCCTAACACCGCTTAACAGGAATAAAGCGCTTGCAATGGCCGAGGCAAAAACACCCGAAAAAATGCTGGCCGCCAAGCCGCCGGTCCATCACCACAATAGCCATAGTCCGAACGCCTCGCTGCAGCTGCCGAGCCCCATCATCACGCGACGCACACGCACGGCCTCGACGTAAGTCCCCCTTCCTTGCGGCCATCCACACTCGACCTTCTCATCTCGCATTGATTTAATTGTCTGCTTCTCCTCCTCCTTTTTTTCTCTTCTCCATTTGCTTTGGCACGCACACATACACACATACAAATACATACACAGTTCGGCGCGCGCCATGGAAAACCCTGTTGTGAGCGGTGTTGTGAAATCCTTTAGCCGCACCAAAGGACACGGCTTTATAACCCCCCATAACGGCGGCGAGGACGTTTTTTGCCATGTTTCCGAGTAAGTTTTTTTTTTTGTATAATGCACTTGCCCTTCACACACGCACAAATTCAAATTGCAACACGAAATTAACGTTGACTCATTTCTCGGAACAGCATCGAAGGTGAATATGTGCCCATGCCCGGCGATGAGGTCAAGTATCGCCTGTGCGCCATTCCGCCCAAGTTCGAGAAACACCAAGCCGTGCACGTGCAGATAAGCAATTTGACGCCCGAGGTACACCACAAATGGGAGGAGTCAGTCTTCTGCGGCTCGCCCGCCAAATAGAAACCATTTGAAACGGCCTTCCAACAATTTAATTAACTGGAGCAGCACGCCATGCGGGCAGCAAATAAGTCACAATTGAAATGAAAACGATAGAGAAACAACAGCAACAAAAAAAAAAAACCAGTTGGTAAATGTCGCGACAATCTAAAAACAAAACAATAACAGCAGCAAATGGAAAGCGACTTTATCAATCATACGCCACACAGCCAGCCTGTTTCAATTAAAAATCTTTATTAGTTAAGCTAAGCGAAAAATTAATGAGCACTCACAGCCACAATTGGGTTGGAAATAAGCGAAAACTGTTTTGAAAGTTTATGAATTTGTCTTGAAATGGAAATGAAATTGATATTTAAGCAGATTTGGAGCCTGTAACAGTATATACGATACGAATACTTAATTTTGAAATACACGATATGTAATCACAAACGGAAATGCAATGCAAAGCAAGAGCCCAAGTTACTTTATCACAAAAAAATAAAAAGCAGCTAAAAATAAAGTATGTTTGCTTTTAAATTAATATTTGCGCTTGCACATAGGTTGATTATCTTATCAGCTAGAGCGCGGGAGCTGAACATACTGTGTGCAGACATGTAAATATTATGGATAGGTCAATAATTTATAACATTTATCTGCTTGTTTACTACTTCGCAATTAATATATCTCGAAAAACCGTTGCAAAATGAGCTTTGAATGTAAGTATCGATATATCGATACTGTTCGATAAATCGAAGTTGCTCCAGGGAACCGTCGCACCAAATGCAAAAAGTACTTGCATTAAGCGACACGCAAACGTCAACAAACCGTCGCCACATCGCCACAAAATGAAATAAATCGCTTAAATTAATGTGAAAAATAGAAATAAATTAAGCGGTCAAAAGTATATGTATAAAAATATTTTTAAAACTGGTTGCTAACACTTGACGCCGTTACAGTGACGTGGACCTGCAGGTGTTGCTATTGTTGTTGTTGTTGTATTTGCACTGATTAAAGCAGAAACGGGTGAGAGAAAATCGAAAGACATTTCGAACATTCAAATCACACTTGATTAGTTCGATTTGCAGGCAACAACATGCACGCACGCCGTCGGGGTCAATCAAAAGACGGGCGAGAGCTCGTCGAATCCATGGCCGATGCTGAGGAAAATAAACATGAGAAGCCCGATTTGCGCGGCGACAAAAGCAACATTGCCTTGCTCCTGTTCCTGTACGTATTACAGGGTATACCCATCGGCCTGATCGCCGCCGTTCCAATGCTGCTGCAGAATCGCGGCGCCAGCTACAAACAGCAGGCGGAATTCTCGTTTGCCTATTGGCCGTTCAGCATTAAGCTGCTGTGGGCGCCCATTGTGGACTCGCTGTATGTCCGGCAATTTGGACGCCGCAAATCGTGGCTGGTGCCCGTGCAGTATCTGCTGGGCGCATTTATGCTGCTGCTGTCGGCGCACGTCGATCGCTGGCTGGGCGGCGATGGAGTCGAACCGAATGTGCCGCTTCTGACGCTGCTGTTTTTCGTGCTGAACTTTCTGGCCGCCACACAGGACATCGCCGTCGATGGCTGGGCCCTGACCATGCTGAAACGTTGCAATGTGGGCTATGCGTCCACCTGCAACAGCGTCGGCCAAACGGCTGGCTACTTCTTCGGCTATGTGGTGTTCATTGCGCTCGAGTCGAAGGACTTTTGCAACACGTATCTGCGCTCGGTGCCCCAGGATGAGGGCATGATCACACTGCCACGCTTCCTCTGGTTCTGGGGCGTCACGTTCGTGGTGGCCACAACGTTGGTGGCAGTGTTCAAGCGCGAGAACGACGTTGCAGACGCGCACACCGAGGCGCGCTACCAGGAGGAGCACGAACTGAATATCCACGAAAGCTACAAAGTCCTGTGGGACATGGTGCGCAAGCGACCCGTGCAAATCCTTGCCGGCATTCTGCTTACCGTCAAAGTGACATTTGCCGCCTCCGATGCGGTCACTTCACTGAAGCTCATCGATGCCGGCGTGCCGAAGGAGAAGCTGGCATTGTTGGCCATACCCGTGATTCCACTGCAGCTCATACTTCCCATTCTGGTGGGCAAATACACCAACGGACCGCGTCCCATGGATGTGTACCTGAAGGCGATACCCTACCGCATTGTGCTGGCCAGTGTGGCCACGCTGATCGCCTACGTCACGCCGTACTTGATTTCCGGCGGCGAGGTGCCCGTCTACTACTATGTGCTTCTGGTGGTTAGCTATGGCTGCTATCAAGTATTCCTCTACTGCATGTTTGTGGCCGCCATGGCGTTCTTTGCCAAAATATCCGATCCCGCCGTTGGCGGCACCTACATGACATTCCTCAACACCCTGTGCAATCTCGGCGGCAACTGGCCCAACACCGTGGTGCTCTGGATGGTGGATGTGCTAACCGTGAAACAGTGCACTACCCAGCCCGACAATCCCTGCGTGGACAAGGAGGGACAGCAGGCAAGTGCCTCCTGCTACATTCGCAGCACGAATAGATTCCTCTAATTTTATAAATTTCTTTTAGGCCTGTACCTCATCTGAAGGCAAGTGTGAAATTATCTTCGATGGCTACTACCTGGAGGCGATGGTGTGCGTAGTCTATGGCATCATTTGGCTGCTGGTGGTGCGCAAGTGGATCGTATATCTGCAGGATCTGCCGACGCGTGCCTGGTCGGTGGTGAAACCGACCGCGGCCAAGGAAAAATTGCGGTAGCAATTAATCGTATGACCCTCATTCAGCGCCAGGCGCACAGTCATTGGTACAAGAAGCTAGAAATAGATAACTACTAGGACTAGGACTAGGACCATTTGCATTATAGGCTAGACAAATTGTAAATTTTTTGTAACAGCCGTGGCTGAAATCAGCCTTCGTATTGTTTTGTAACTTATTATTCCCTATGGAAATAAAATTTAAATTCAATGTTGAGCATGAAAGTCAGCTACTGTTATACTCTATGTAAATAACAAAGGGGCTTATTCAGGCTGCGTATAAAGATGTTGTTTTATTCGCGCCATGTGACGTTTGTTTACAATTGTAATGCACGCTGGCATTGCCAAACGGATTAAAATACAAAAAAATGGTTTATCTTATGCTTAATAGTACTTCCAGGAGTCGATCGATTCTTGATTCTTTTGTTTGCTCTTGCGCTCAATCAGACCAGCCAGATGCTCTGAGCGCATCGACAGCGAGTCAATCTTCTCCACCAGCTGCTGGTAGGGACTCAGTGGCTGTGTGCCCATCACCACATGGCCCAGCTTCGAATCGATCTTGGCATTCAGGCGTGCATTGCGAATTAGGTTGACAATCCAGCACTCGGCCTCGTTGGGCTTCATGTTCAGCTTGTCGGCCAACATGCTGATCGTGATGCACTGATGGATGCGACAGAATGTTTCGAAGATCATCAGACGGGCATCCTCCACAAACTCGTTGAGGCAGGCGACAATGAAGAAGTCATTCAAAATGACCGTTTGGCACTCGTGCAGCTTCAGGCGGGCGCCCTCAAAGTCAAAGTTCACGTAGAGACACTCGAGGAACTCGGTGATGGGATCACGGTACGTGTACGACTCCTGCTGGATGACCTTAATCAAATCCTTGAGCGCATTGCGACGCGTGCGATTGATGACCACAGCGGTGGCCAAATAACGCATAATGTGCGGGCACATCGTCTGTATGGCGTTCAGATAGAGCGGCTTGTACAGGAACATCTCAATGATGAGATCGCGTCCCTTCGGATGGTTGAAGAACACCAGCACGGACCAATGGATCAGCCAAGTGCGCTGCTGCAGCGCCTGGATGGTCGAGAAATTGGCGCTGTCAATGTAGTCACGCAGACGCGTCAAATCCTCCAGGGCAGTGTTCCAGTTCAGTGTCAGAATCTCTGCGGCCAACTTGCCCCACAGCACGTTCAGATAGTTCTGCAAGGAAGGAAGGCAATTAATCACGAATTGTGGGCGTAAAGCGATGCGACTCACCTTATCGTTGGGAGACATGACAATGAGACAAAAGTACAAATACGAGGTGGACTCCTGGTAATTGCCGCACTCGTACAAGTACTTGGCCAACTTGTAGGCGCTCTCCAGATGCTCCACCTTGAAATTGTAGTCCTTTTGCAGGGCATTTACGAAGGTCTTCGAATCCTTCATGCTCTCGCCGTTCTTCAGGATGTCGGTGGCCTTCATTATGGGTGCAACCTCGTTCTGGAGCTGCTTCAGTGTGGCCAAAACCTCGGCCTTGCGCTGCACCAGCTCTTCCGGCATCTCCTGGCTGAGATTGAGACGCTTGCGCGTATCCATGGTGTAATCAATCATGTTCGTCTTGTTCACCGTCTCCAGAATGTACTCCAGCAGCTCTTGTTGATTGTAGATCTACAAAACACACATTAAATGGACACATTATACGCTTTGTTCGGCATTTTTTCCATTTGGGTGATGACGGTGACACGAAGCAGTGAATTTTCTAACCTCCTTGCCGCACAAAAACTCCAGAAGTGGAAAGGTCAAATGTCTGTCCAGATATTGACAATTGATGCGTGTTAAATCGAATTGGGCCATGATGCAGCTGTATTTTTACTATTTTCACAACAAATAACTATGAATTTCCACACAAAATCTGCACAAAAATACGCGTGCGAAAGACGCACAGTGCTGCCCTATGGCGAAAAGAAATGTTGTTTTTATGTTTTCAATACGTACACACTGACAAGCGGCAACATCGTTTTAAATTAATCGACTTCCTATAAGTGAACGATATTTCGCATGTATCGATATATCCACTATTGCTATAGCAGCCAGTCTTTCAGTGGCTTAACTTTGGCGCGTGAAATAAAAAGCTCTTTGATTTTATGCTTGCAACACTTTAATATATTGAATACTTCACCATTTTATTTCACATATATGTTTGTATATAGAAGGTATATATATATCTTTATATATATTGTAATTAAACGTATACGTATATTAATAATGGTATCTTGCCAAAGGGACATTTAACATATGGCTACTAAAATACCGATATTTATAATACATATTGTAAATAGTTTGTAGGTACTTTTGCAATTAACGATCAGATGTAGTTAAAAAAACAAACATCTACAACATCTACAAATGCATTCGATATAAGCTGAGACGATTACATATTTGATCTGTGCCATAAATAATTGTATTAATTGGGGAATTCAGCATACCAATTTTCAAACAGTTCTAGAAACTCCTAAATCATATAAGTACAATATCAATATATCAATGAACAGAAAAGCATATCTATTATGTGGTAGTATAATTTTGTTTCTTTTAACGCGGTATTGGTTAATTTCTAGTTATTGTCCTTGAATTTGGATATATATTTTTTTTAGACCCAGAGTTTTTTGGGATTTTCGAAACGTTCGTTTGCATTCGTAATTGACTCTTTCTGCAACAACATTTTGGAGGGCATCGCGACAGCTAGGCTGGCCAGCAGCGCCTTATGGGCGTGGCGTCGCAAAAGCAATAAAACCAAAAACGAAAGCGTGTTTAATAGTGTAAAAAACTCAAGTCTTTTTTTTTTTTAGTGGTAACTAAACTAAAAATCGCGAAAATAAAAATCACAAATTGCAAATCGGGTTTCAAGCGAAAACCCACGAATTTTTCTATGCTAAGGACGACGCACGCACACAGACAAACTTCTCGCATCATCAGGTACTTAGGCCCTGGGTCCTGTGGGATCAATGACCCCGCCGGGCCCGGGCAAGCCGCTGGGATAACCGGTCAGATAAGAGTCCACTTGACGCGCCGCCTGACGACCCTCTGTAATGGCCCAAACCACCAACGACTGGCCGCGCCGGCAATCTGTAAGATAGAATTTCTCAAGATGCGGTTTTTTTTAGTTAGCCCACGTGGTGGTCTTACCGCCCGCTGCGAAGACCTTGGGATTTGAGGTGCCATACTGTCCATTGCAGGCCTTAATGTTGCCGCGCGGATCCAGCTCCAGGCCCAGCTCGCTGGGCACCGTCTTCTCCGGGCCGAGGAAGCCCATGGCCAGCAGAATCAGATCGGCGGCAAAGTATTTCTCTGAGCCGGCCACCTCCTGCATGCGCCACTGACCCGTCTCCGTCTTGGTCCACTCCACCTCGACGGTGTGGACGCCCTTGATGTGGCCGTTCTCGCCAACGAACTCCTTGGTCGTGGTGCAGTACTGACGCGGATCCTTGCCCCACTTGACGCGCACCTCCTCGTGTCCATAGTCGACGCGGAACACCTTGGGCCACTGCGGCCAGGGGTTGTCGTCGGCGCGCTTCACCGGCGGCTCCGGCAATATCTCAAAGGTGGTTATGCTCTTGGCGCCCTGGCGCAGCGAGGTGGCAATGCAATCGCAGCCGGTGTCGCCGCCACCAATGATGATGACATCCTTGCCGGCAGCCGAGATGATTTCCTTCTTGCCGCCCAGCTGCTTCTTCTGCTGCGCCTCGAGAAACTCCATGGCAAAGTGAATGCCCTGCAGATCCCGATTGGCCAAGGGCAGATCACGTGGCCAGGTGGAGCCAGTGGTCAGCAGCACGGCGTCATAGCTGTACAGATGGAAGACGGATTAGTGTCATGTGCTTGGTGGTGTGGTGAACTCACCTCTGCACCAACTTCTCGGCTCTGGTGTCCTTGCCAATGTGCACATTGGTGCGGAACTCGATGCCCTCATCGGCCATGAGATCCACACGCCGCTTGACCACATCCTTGGACAGCTTCATGGTGGGAATGCCGTACTGCAGCAGTCCGCCGACGCGATCGTTGCGCTCGAACACCGTCACAAAGTGTCCGGCACGGTTGAGCTGCTGGGCAGCGGCAAGGCCGGAAGGACCGGAGCCAACGATGGCCACACGCTTGCCGGTGCGCGTCTCTGGTATTTCGGGCTTGATCCAACCCTGCTCGAATGCGTGATCGATGATGGCGCACTCGATGTTCTTGATGGTCACCGCCGGCTCCGAGATGCCCAGCACGCAGGAGCCCTCGCAGGGAGCGGGACAGACGCGACCGGTGAACTCGGGGAAGTTGTTCGTTTGCAGCAGCTGGCGCAGTGCCTCCTGCCATTCGCCGTGGAAGACCAGGTCGTTCCACTTGGGTATGATGTTGCCCAGCGGACAGCCCGTCGAGTTGGACTGACAGAAGGGCACACCGCACTCCATGCAGCGGGCGGCCTGCATCTTGAGGTTGTTGCGGACGTGCGGGAAATTGTAGACCTCGTTCCAGTCCTGCTGGCGTTCGGTCGCGTCGCGATACGGAGCCGACTCGCGCTTGTACTTGACGAAGCCGCGCGTCTTGTCCAGCACACGATCGGCCCGCTTCTGCTCGAGGGCCACATCCTGGATGGCCTCCTCGATGTCCTTGATGTGCGGCTCGTGCTTGCCGTTGCCATTCTCGACGGCTGCCACCTTGGCCGGCTGTTGGACCGCCTCCTGCTCGGCCATGTCCTTGAGCGCCTTCTGGTATTCGTACGGGAAGACCTTGACGAATTTGGCCTGCTCCTGGGCCCAGTTGTCGAGCAGCTCGCGGGCCACCTTCGAGTCGGTCTTCTCGATGAAGTCGGCCAGCAGCCGCTTGACCAGTGCCACATCCTCGTCCAGCTGCAGCGGCAGCAGCTCCACTGACTCCGGATTGACCTTGGGCTTGAACGAACCATCTATGTCATAGACATAGGCGATGCCGCCGGACATGCCCGCCGCAAAGTTGCGTCCGGTCAAGCCCAGGATGACAACCAATCCGCCAGTCATGTACTCGCAACCATGATCTCCGACACCCTCGACGACAGCGGTCACACCCGAATTGCGCACACAGAAGCGTTCGGCGGCAATGCCCCGGAAGTAGGCGTTGCCCTCGGTGGCGCCATAGAGGCACACGTTGCCCACGATCACGTTCAGATGCGACTCGAACGGTGCCGTCTCCGGCGGGGTGATCACCACGTTGCCACCGCACAGGCCCTTGCCCACATAGTCGTTGGCATCGCCCTTCAGGGTGACATTGACGCCGCGTGCGAGGAAGGCGCAGAAACTCTGGCCAGCGGAACCCTCCAGGTGGATGTCGATGCTCTTGCCGCTGGGCAAACCGGCCTCGCCGTATTTGCAGGCAATGTGATAGCTGAGTGTGGAGCCGAAGGCGCGCTCCTCGTTGTGTATGGCCATCTTGACGGTGATATTGTCCTGGGAGCCGTTGAAGATCTGCTGGGCCTGGGCGATCAGCTGATTATCGGAGCGCTTCTCCAGCTGGAAGTCCTGCTTAACCGAGCCACCGACAATGTTGACGCCCGGACGCAGCTCCAGCGCCGGCTGCAGCAGCAGCTTGAGATCCAGATTGCTGGCCTTGTTGTCGCGCTGGCTGGCCATGCGCAGCAGATCGGTGCGTCCGATCAGGTCCTGGAACTTGCGTATGCCCAGATTCGCCATGATTTGACGGATCTGAAGGGAATGGAGAGTTGAGTAAATCAGTGGGTAAATTGTGGATTAATCACTCACATCCTCGGCCAGCATGAAGAAGAAGTTGATGACATGCTCGGGCTTGCCGGTAAATTTCTTGCGCAGCACAGGATCCTGTGTGGCAATGCCCACGGGACAGGTGTTCAGATGACACTTGCGCATCATGGTGCAGCCTAAGAGGATCTCAGATGGGAGATTAAGCCGAAGGAGCGCTTGAGACATTCACTTACCCATGACAATCAAGGGAGCTGTGCTGAAGCCAAACTCATCGGCGCCGAGGAGAGCGGCCACAACCACATCGAAGCCCGTGCGCAGCTGTCCGTCCGCCTGTACGACCACCCTGCGACGTTCCAAGTTGGAGTTGGAGTTGGGAAGATATGACATAGAAAGGAATGCAATGTTAAAAGATGATTCGATATGGAAACCAAAGTAATGAGTAAAAATTACGAATGGAGCACAGCGCGGCGCGACGAGCGTGCGAGCGAGCAAGTGATCAAGATGGCACCGATCGGATCGGTTCGGTTCTGTTCGGTTCGGATTGGTTCAGTTTGGTTCGGAACTTTATCTTTATTGTCTGAATTTGAGGGCGAATGTGAAAAGCAATCAGGCTATTTTCGATATGCTCGATTTTTATCGATTTCGCGATCGATAACTGAGTTCGGAGCTTCAAACAGAGAGATCGATCGTCGTCGAGCTATATACGTATGCATATGTGTGTGAGTGTGTGTGTGCGTGTGAGGAATATTGATCACTTTCCTTTATCCAAAATTGCCACACAGATCGGGTGATCGCCATTCGATCGGATCGCTTCAAATATCAATCTCAATCTCAATCTCAACTCAATTCATGCATTTTATCTCAACACGTTTTCCAACGCTGTCATCTGGATAACCAGGCTCTTCAGTAATACGTTTCTTTCATATGATTAGTAACAAGTAGGGGGAATTGGGGGTTTGGGGTCCCAGGGGTCTGCTGGTCGAAAACTTACCTTGAGCGTAGATTATTCAAAACAAGTACTTGATGCGTCTCGGCGATGCCCAGCTCCCAGGGCAGACCGGCGTTCTTAATGCCTGTCCAGGAGCTGGCGCCAGTGCCGCCATCATGGCCAGAGATGACAATGTGCTCGGCCTTGCCCTGAACAAAAGAGAGGGAGGAGAAGGATTTCAGTGAAGATCTCTCTTCAGTTGGAACAGTTGAACCCACCTTGGCCACGCCAGAGGCGACCACGCCCACTCCCACTTCGGAGACCAGTTTGACGCTGATGCGCGCATTCGGATTAGAGCACTTGAGATCGTAGATCAGCTCGGCCAGATCCTCAATGGAGTAGATGTCGTGGTGAGGTGGTGGCGATATTAGACCCACGCCCGGCACCGATTTGCGCGTCTTGGCAATATCCTTGGTCACCTTGTAGCCGGGCAGCTCGCCGCCCTCGCCCGGCTTGGCGCCCTGAGCCATCTTGATCTGCAGATCGTCCGCATTGGCCAGATACGAGGCGGTCACACCAAAGCGACCCGAGGCCACCTGCTTGATGGCCGAACGGCGGCTGTTGTTCGGATCTTGATCTGCGCGAGAAAACGATGCGAGTTAGGATCAATTGAGATGGTTATTTGGAGCTACCCCGGACTTACTTAGATAGCGATCAGAGTCCTCGCCACCCTCGCCGGTGTTGCTCTTGCCCCCGATGCGATTCATGGTTATGGAGAGCGTCTGATGCGCCTCCAGCGAGATGCTGCCAAAGCTCATGGCGCCAGTGGCGAAGCTACAAAAGAGATCAGAGTGTGAATTAGGCAGGATTTAAAATTGAGAATTGGTTGCCTACCGCTTGACAATCTCGCTGGCCGGCTCCACCTCGGCCAAGTCGATCTTCTGGCGATCGGTGACAAACTCCAGCTGACCGCGGAGCGCGCACTGCTTCACACTCGCCAAAGTGGTCTTCTTGAAGGCCTCGAAAGCGGTCAGGTTCTTGTTGACGGCCGCCTCCTGCAGGCTGCCAATGGAGGAGGGCTCGTTGATGTGCGACTCGCCGCCGTGACGCCAATGATACTGTCCGGGATTGCGCAGGATGCGCGTGTCCGGCGACACCTTGCCGTAGGTTAGCTGAAAGCGTTCGAGTCCCTCCTTGGCCAGTATCTCCAAGGTGACGCCGCCAATGCGACTCTGTGTGCCGCGGAAGCACTTGTCGATCACCTCGTTGCCGAGGCCAACTGCCTCGAAGATCTGGGCGCTCTTGTACGACTGCAGCGTGCTGATGCCCATCTTGGCCATTACCTTGGCAATGCCGGTGTCGATCGCCTGGGCGTATGCGGCATAGATCTGCTTGTCGGTGACGTCCGGACCGATGACGCCGTCGTCGCGCAGCGCCTGGGCCAGCTCGAAGGCCAAATAGGGGCAGATGGCGTCGGCGCCGTAGCCGAGCAGGACGCAAACGTGATGCACCTCGCGCGCCTCGGCCGTCTCCACAATAATGCCCACCTTCATGCGCTGCAGCGTGTCGATCAGGTGATGATGCAGTGCGCCCAGCGCCAGCAGAGCGGAGACCGCAACGTGCTCGTTGGAGCCTGCGGCACGATCGGATAGCACCAGGAGCTGGTAGCCCGCCTGGGCGGCGTTGGCGCCCTCGCGGCAGATGCGATCGATGCAGTCGAGGTAGCCCCGATAGCCGTCGCAGTACTGGAATGTGATGTCCAGGACCTTGGTCTTCCAGCCGCGGTGCGTGTTGCGTTTCAGCAGCTGGGTATCTGGAATGCTCAGTATGGGATTGGGCAGCCAAATGCGATGCACCTGCTGTGCCGACGGCTGCAGCAGATTCGCCTCCGGCCCAATGGGACACTGCATGGACATGACCACCTTCTCGCGGAATGGATCGATCGGTGGATTGGTCACCTGTGCGAACAGCTGCTTGAAGTACTCATACGGAATGGGCTGAAAGCCGGACAGACAGGCCAGCGGAGCATCGTTGCCCATGGAGCCAAGCGCCTCCTTTCTGCAAGGGAACAGGAAGGATCGATTGATTAGTCTGTGCAGAGAGGATTCAAAGCTACTCTGGACCTACTTGTTCTTGAACATGGGTATCAGCAGCATGTTGACCGTCTCCGTGGTGTAGCCAAAGAGCGAGAGACGCGGATCGAAGATGCCGCGCTGGGAGGCTGGCGCCTTCACGGGCTCCACTTCGGGCGTGTTGAGCACGTTCGCATTGCGAATCTCGTCCAGCGTGATCTGGTGGAAACATGGATTGCGATTAGAGAGACAGTTGGAACAGTTTGTGGAAGAAGGACATGCGATGCAACTCAACGTAAAGCAACAAAAGAAGATAATGCACAACGACTACGACTCGGAGACCCGGTTCACTCACCATCTGGATTAGTCCACATTATCACATTGTGAGCATGTCAGAAAAGGGGACAAAGTGAGACCAATAACAATTACGAATGGATAAACACAGACATAAACATATATCTAAGCCTAGATCTAAATTCGTGTCGAGTTGTGCGAGCTGTGTAACGAGTGGGGGTGGAGTGGATTCTGGCTGATCTCGTCCTCAGGAACTCACCTTCTGCTGCAGCCAGTCGGAGTGCGGACGCGACTTGGCAATGCGCGCCTTCAGCTCAATGTCCTGGATGAGCTTCTGCTCCTTGGTGTCCACCAGCAGCATGCGACCGGGCTTGAGGCGGCTCTTGAGCGTCACCTGCGACGGATCCACATCGTAGACGCCCACCTCGCTGGCCATCACCAGCACGTTCTCCTTGGTCACGTAGAAGCGCGACGGGCGCAGCCCATTCCTGTCCAGCACGGCGCCAATGTAGCGGCCATCGGTGAAACTGATCAGCGCCGGGCCATCCCAGGGCTCCATCACACAGGCGGCCCATTGATAGAAGTCGCGCTTCTCCTGCGGCATGGTGCGATCGTTCTGCCAGGCCTCCGGCACCATGGTCATCACGGATTCGGGCAGCGAGCGATCGCTGGCCATGGTGATGAACTCGAGCACACAATCGAAGGAGCCCGAATCGGAGAGATTCGGCTCCACCACCGGATAGAGCTTCTTCAGCTGATCACCAAACAGCTCCGACTGCATGACGCCCTCCCGGGCCTTCATCAGATTAACATTGCCGCGCAGCGTGTTAATCTCGCCATTGTGGGCGAGGACACGCAGCGGATGAGCCCGCTCCCAGCTGGGGAAGGTGTTGGTGGAGAAACGCGTGTGCACCAGTGCCATGTACGTCTCGAACTCGGGATCCTTGAGGTCCGTGTAGTAGTCCCACAGCTGATCCGAGGTGAAGAGACCCTTGTAGACCACGGTGCGGTCCGACAGGGAGCAGATGTAGAAGCGTCTGCCCGGTTTGGCCAGCTCGTGGCTGGCCCGCTTGCGCAGCACAAACACCTGACGCTGGAACGACTTCTCGTCAACGCCCTCGGAACGGGCGACGAACACCTGGCGCGACAACGGCTCCGATTTGCGGGCCACGGCCCCAATCGCCTGCTGATTGGCCGGCACAGTGCGCCAGGCGAGCACCGACAAGCCCAGGCTCCTGGCCAGCTCATTGAACTCGGACTCGGCGGCGGCATGCTGAGCCTCGTCCAAGTAGAAGATGCCCGTGGCATAGTTGCCCAGCTCCGGCAAGGTTACGCCCTGTGCAGCGCTGTTGGGAAAAAGGTTTCAATAAAGGATTAAACACTGACAGAAATTCAGCAGAAGTATAAATTTAAATGGAAATCGTAGTTCCTTCGTCTTTGAACATAAAGGGAATTCAAGTAATTTTGCAGTTAATTTAAAATATTAAATAAGTTTGTGAATGAATTATTTAAGCGAATATAACGAAAGTTAAAAATCTCTGATGAAAATATATTTAATTGAACCAAGTTTTTTTTTATTTTTTTATACTCGTTCACGAAGTGAAAGAGTATATTGGTTTTGTGCAATGTCCGTCTTGCTGTCCGTCTGTCCGTAGAGACTTGAAATTTTGGATATATACTCGTGTGTACCCGCGTCAGATAAAGTGTTAAGGATTTTGGGATGCGCCCACTGGGGGCGTGGCAAACCGATA